>JARLTB010000003.1:2007500-2307500 GCA_030141615.1 Unio pictorum
TCAGACTGTTCCTTTTACATCCATATTTATAACTCTCTTGCTGACTCCTAATTTTCAGATTACTCCTTGCATTAGGGGACATCTGTTAATAACTCATTACTACTCTTTGTACTTAGAGACATCCATCTTATGACTCAGTTTGTTCCTTGCATTGGGGGGGGGGGCATGTGTGTTTATAACTCATCATTTTCAGATTACTCCCTGTACATCCATGTTTTCGACTTGCTGACTCATTATTTTCAGATTGCTCCTTGCATTGGTGGGCATCTGTGTTTATAACTCATTATTTTCAGATTGCTTTATGTACTGAGACATCTGTGTGTATCACTCTTTATTTTCAAATTGCTCCTTGTACATCCATGTTTATGACTCACTTGCTGATTTTGTATTTGACTCATGCTTATAGTCTTGTTGTCACATTCTGTAACTCATCCTTAACTGATTCTATCATTTCAAACCATGTTTTGACTATAACTAAGGAAGGTCCTGCAGGGATTCCTGCTATCTGAATGCACTGAATTGCCTGCAGTATCTAAGCCTCAAAAGCAGTGTCCCTACTTGTATTGACAGACAGCCATGTTTATGACTTTAGTTTTAGACTGAACCTTCTACTGAGGGGCATTCATATTTATGAATCACTTGCTGATGACTTTTCCCTTGACTCCAGTGCTTGTAATCTTGCTGTCATATTCTGTATTACACCCTCAACAGTTTTTATCTTTCCAAACCATGTTTTGAATATATCTAGGTAGGATCCAGCTGGGAATGCAGAAACATGAGTGCGCTGAATTTCCTGCAATATCTTAGCCTCAAAAGCAGTGTCCCCACACTGTTGGCTTAGAGTTGTCAATATTGAGCTGATGTCATTCCAGCAAGTCTGGAAATCATTGGCATTAATCTGGCATGACTTAGCATGACCATACAGTTTGTTTCTCTCTTCTCGTAGTCTTTTAATCATGTCCTTTTCTTGCTGATTCAGAGTTGGGACAATGTTCTGGAAGAGGGCGGACAGCAGGGTGATGTCATAGTCATCTAGGTTTGTATCATCACCATTTGGTGGAAACATGATGTCCATCTGGGATTGGTTGAATACCCTTCTAAGACTGTTGATAGTATTCATGTTTTTGGCCAGATATTGGTCCAGAGTGCAGGTGAGGGTGACTGTGTGATGCCTTAAAAGTTGTCTCAGTACCCTGGATCCGACATCAACTAGAAGATATGCGATGCACATGAACCTATCAATGTCACTGGTTGGTGGTGACGACATGGCACCAGCAGATGCTGAAAGACACAAAAAATTGTAGAAAAAATGAAATACACAGAAACATGTTCTGCAATTAAACATATTATTCATAAATGGAGTTGTACTGAATGTACTGACTTACATGCATGGATCTGACTCATTATCAACTTATGATTAGTGTAATGACACAAATAATTGACTTATTACCTTTTGAATAGGGCTCAAAAGGGTTTGAGATTTGGGTTGAAAATCCACACACACATACATACAATCCAGGTTTGCTTAAAATCCAACCAACAGTATGGCTTCCACATTGGAATCTAACTCAGTCAATTAGATAGAAAGTCACCTAATTAATATATAGAATAACAACACATTTCTTTCCATATCAATTAAA
This sequence comes from Unio pictorum, assembly GCA_030141615.1. Lineage (NCBI taxonomy): Eukaryota > Metazoa > Mollusca > Bivalvia > Unionida > Unionidae > Unio > Unio pictorum. The sequence goes on from JARLTB010000003.1 coordinate 2,009,141, forward strand.
AGACTTGATTATATTTGTATTATACATCTTTCCATATCAACAAAACTGATTAAAACTTTTATATACATTTTTCATGTCACCTAAACTGATTATAATTGTATTATTACATTTTCCATATCAACTAAACTGATTATAATTTTATTATACAGCTTGCAAAAACTAAACTATGAACTACATATGATAAAACATTTGTTGATTAATGTTGAATTTATTCAAATTAACCCAGTACACACATACAACCTTTTAAATTGTGTATTGTATCAAAATTAAACCAAGCAATGCAGAACACACTTAATGTCCCTTTTTGAAATACACATGCGAGTCAATGACATAGCAATTTTGGAAATAATATGCCTGTCAGTATATACTTTATCAATCTGACCCTCTTGCATTCTAGAGATAGTCTGTCACTATACACCATAACGAGTGTGTTTGTGTGTGTGTGATTTGGATTTTTAATGTAGAATTAACAATGTTTTGGTCATATCGCTGTGATGTATGCATTTGGGCAGTTTACAGTGATGTCTAGCACTTGGACATCATATCCCAGACACGTAGCACTATGTCCCACCCAGTCACGTTATCCTGACACCAGGCTGACCAGTCCTACCACTAACCTCCTAATGCTGAGCATCAAGACTGTCTGTTACTATAGAAAATATTGATATAATCTCCTTGAATTCAAGACATTGCCTGTCATCATATACCATATTAATGTAATCCCCTTACATTCTAGGAATTGTCTGTAATCTAATTCTCTTGAATTCTAGACATCATATGTCACTATATACCATATTAATCTAATCCCTTTGTGTTCTGGTCCTTGTCTGTCAATATACACCACATTGATCTAATCTCCTTGAATTCTAGATATTTTCATTATATACCATATTAATGTAATCAATCCCCTTGCATTCTAGGGATTGTCTCTCACTATATACCATATTAATCTAATCTTGCTTTCTGGGCCTTGTCTGTCACTATATACCATATTAATCTAATCTTGCATTAAAGAGATTGTCTGTCACTATATACCATATTAATCCAATCCCCTTTGCATTCTATACATTGTCATTATATACCAAACTGAGATTGTTACTATATACATATTAATCAAGTCCTCCTGCATTCAAGAGATTTTTTTACTATATACCATATTGATCTATCTTCTTTCATTCTAAAGATTGTCTGTCACTATTTACCATATTGATCCAATCCTCTTGAATTCGAGACATTTTCTGTCACTATATTAACCTAATCCCATACCATATTAACATAATCCCCTTGCATTCTAGACAATGGCACTATATACCATATTAATTTAATCCCCTTGAATTCTAGACAATGGCACTATATACCATATTAATCTAATCCCCTTGCATTCTAGACAATGGCACTATATACCATATGAATCTAATCCCCTTGAATTCTAGACAATGGCACTATATACCATATTGATCTAATCTCCTTGCATTCTAGGGATTGTCTGTCACTATATACCATATCAATATAATCCCCTTTCATTCTAGACATTGTCACTATATTCCGTATTAATCTAATCTCCTTACATTCTTACATTTTAGAGTGTCGACCACTTCTGTGGCACGATGGTTAGATCGTCAATGATACTAACAGCAGCCTCACTTGGCACTCAGCATTAAGATGTTAAGATTAGGCCTGGTCAGTATGGTGTCAGGATAATGTAGCTGGGTGGGACATCATGCTACATGTCTGCAGACAACCATCAATACGTGTACACATAGTACAAGATAAATTCGCGATGCAAGTGTCCAATGGGGCTTTTTAAGTCCATATTTATCCCCGCATTGCAGCATAATTATCAGCCAGAAGAAAAAAATTTGATCTGAACCCTGCACAATGTTATTTTTTTCCTGACAGAAGTTAAGAATAGAAAATAAGTTACCGAAGCAACTCTTTGATATGCATAGTGCAAAATATCTTTAACATCTAAGAGAACATTCATGAAAACAGCAAGAGCGTAGGAGAAGATACCTAAAGATAATCAGAAAGTAGTAGTCACACAGTATTTATCCACAAAAAATATATATCATTAAAATCAAATTTGTAGATATATAAAAATATTTTTTCATTCAAAATAGAATTGCACTGATAGATCCTTTATATTCTCATTCAAATCAAAATTTGTACTGATAGAATTACCTGTAAATCATTGCATTCATGGTAGCTGCATCAATAAAAATAATGTCATACCTTCTAAGGTGATAAAGATTATCACTGTAATGTCCTATCTTGTAAGGTGAGAAAGATTCTCAGTGTAATGCAATACCTTGTAAGGTGAGAAAGATTCTCAGTGTAATGTCATACTTTAAAAAGTGAGAAAGATTCTCACTTTAATCTCATACCTTGTAAGGTGAGATGTAAGGTGAGAAGGACTCTCAATGTAATACCATACCTTGAAAAGGTGTGCAAGATTCTCAGTGTAATGTCATACCTGTAAGGTGAGAAGGATTCTAGGTGTCATGTCATACCTTGAAAGTTGACAAAGATTTTCAGTGTAATGTCATACCTGTAAGGTGAGAAGGATTCTAGGTGTCATGTCATACCTTGAAAGTTGACAAAGATTTTCAGTGTAATGTCATACCTTGTAACTTGAGAAAGATTCTCAATGTAAGGACATGCCTTGTAAGGTTAGAAATATTCTCAGTGTAATGTCATACCTTGTAAGGTGAGAAAGATTCTCAGTGTCATGTCATACCTTGTAAGGTGAGAAAGATTATCAGTGTTATGTCATACCTTGTAAGGTGAGAAAGATTATCAGTGTCATGTCATACCTAGTAAGGTGAGAAAGATTCTCAGTATAAAAGGTCTGATTATATATTATCATGTGCAAGAGTTGACATCAAAATTTGCAGGGAATACAATTAATTTGTTTTTATCTTAACCGTCCTTATTGTGTCACCATCTCTTTACAGTGATAACAAAGTCACTCATCCGTACCAGATATATCAATTTCCTGTTCTAGAAACGTCTATTATCACATCAACTCATTCTGTGTATCACCATGCACAACAGCCCCTTCATTTTTTTCTAGGACCTTCACCAATTAATGACAAAGTTCAGATTTGTGTGTAGATGAAATACTGGGATTTGTAAATAAGATCCTGAATTTGGATGAAAATTGCAGTCTCTGCATTCCAGGCTGTCATTGCTGATTTTTGACACCATCAAATAATGACAATGATACTATTTGGAAAGGGAAAAATACACAAACTGTAGGGCCTAACTGGAAACGTGGTAATGGGTGATAAAGAAGACATCAGCGAGATCCCGTTCCCAGTGGAGTGCATAAATGCAGACTGTCCCTGTAATTTAATAATGTGACAGAATGAAGAATGATGGGTGGTTCAAATCAATCCTCTACTCCATTCCAAGATGTTGCAAATTTTGCTTGTTGGCTGGTGTATGCACAATGATGCTCATTCATTGGTCGCTGCATGGAGGATGAAAAGCCACTGTCATTGATACTTCATGCAGAGTGAGTTATCACTAGTTACTGGTAACCAGTATATGGTGGTAACTGGTACAGTGCTTGGTAACCTGTGACTGATGTTCATGAGCATTCAACAGCGTGTACCTGGTGACAGTTGTTATGACCAGTATGTAACCTTTGACAAGTAGTATCATGACTGGTGGCTTCTAGTCAGAACACATTAATTAGTGTCTACCCTATTAACCCAGTGATGTTACAAATCAGTGAGAAAACAGTCCCAAAATCTATGAGATGAAGACTGTCACATGGCCCAATGCTGGTTGCCACAGAAGGGTTTCTTGTAACTGAAGAACCTATCCCTTGAAAGGGAAATCAGTCAAATATCTCTCTAACAGATTGGGAGTTGCACTATCCTTCCAAAAAACGTGTTTTCCATTTTTTGGGGAAAACTGCAGTCTCTCATTTCTGTAGTCAAGAGAGGGCATACTTGTTCCCAGCTTTTAGATGATGGTCTTTAACAAATGCTATTGACCTCTTCCTAGAAAACATGCTCATGCACAGTGCAAAACCTCTTTTTTATAGAAAATTCAGGTAGTTTCCAAGTATACTTTACAACAATACTATATTTATCTCAGGCATAAACACTGCCTATCCATAACAAATGATAGAGCTCAAAAATTTAACAAATTGCACATCCATTGCAACATTTGCTGGAGTGCAACATTTTCTTTGTACACCTCAACCAGTGAACTCATTAACCTCTGGATATAACTTCACATCCAAAATATATATGTTTCCAAAAGATTTTCATTTATCTGGATTCCTAGGATCGCAAAGGCATTCTCTTTGTATAGCTTTTTTGTTCACACATGAGCAGATAGGTAAAAGTGTTAACTACTTTTTTCTATTGTTGTAGCATATTGGATCCCAGATATTTGTATCCCTGCCACTTTTCACTCCAAATCTGAAACCTATCTGACCTTTACATGTCTGAATGTAGTTCATAATAGTTCTATTTTTTGGCATCAGGCAAAAAGTGTCATATCCATACACAAATTCTGGATCCAAATCAGTAATTTTTGGACATAAAAATGTCAGGTCTCAAACATTGTTTGTCTGGCTGTGATTTGTTATGTAATTAGAAAGTCAACATTATTTGGTATTGATGTTGAGCTACGTTTGTCTAATTTTCTAGAATACCACCCACTTTGATGTATTGTAAATGATGCTGATGGTACAGAGCATGGCAATCAATTTGGGGGAAATCCTCATGACATACAAATGTGGCACACTGGATTATTCAATTAATTGGTTACATACATCTGCCTTGTACATCATGGTTTTTATGACAGTACGTAAATAAGAAGGAAATATAAAATCTATGTATAGGTCATTTAATTTTAAGACTAGTTGTTAAAGTATTAATCATATCTGGTATAACAAGATTTTCAATCTATTGTACAGATACAATTCATTACAAGTCTGGTATAACAAGATGTTGTATCTCTCTTGTATAAATACAACCTATTACAAGACTGGTATAACCAGATGTTGAAGAACTTGTAAAGATACCATCCATCACATGTATAGATACAGTCCATTACAAGTCTGGTATAACAAGATGTTGAATCTCTTGTATAGATACAATCCATTACAAGTCTGGTGTACTAAGAGATATAATCTCTTGTTACACACAGTAATACAATCAATTACCAGTCTAGTATCAAGATGTTGAATATATTGTATAGGTACAATTCATTACCAGTCTGGTATTACAAGATTTTGTATATCTCTTGTAGAGATATACTCCATTACAAGTCTATAATCCATTTAAATGTTATTTTTTTTCACAAGGAATCGAAACAGCAGAATATGAAGCATTCAGCAGAAAGCAATAGGCCCAAGTGGGTCTGAAATTGCTTACCTGGCTGTCAGTCTTCAGATATATATGATAACATATCAATATATTCTGTAAAACATTTAAATGCCTTTAAAACCATGGTGCCTTTTGTCAAACCTGGTATCATTATACTTTCTATAGCAACTATTGTAAGAAGTTGTTTAAAAGTTTATTTGAAACTTCAGTGAAACTGAGTATTACATTTGTATTATTTATACAAAATTAAAATAGATGCATTCTGGAACAATTCAGTCAAATCATTCTCAGTAGTTTAGTTAAATATTTCCCAAGATTTGTAACTTTATTTAGTAAAGACAACCAGATCTGAAGGCTGGTGGGAATTTTGCACATAAACTTAAAGAACACGTAAACCAGCATGTATTCAGCCAAGTTTATTCAAATTCTGCTTAGGAATATTTGTTTAAAAATCTTCAAAAATTATTATTCTCTATTAACATTAGCTATGGATGATAATGATTCAGAATAACTTGTACAAATTTGATATTGTAACAGCACTATGCTAGGATACTCTAAATAATTTTTTATCCAAACTGCTTTAAGAATTTTGAGACTTATTTATAAGGGTTTTCTATGCCTTTGTAATAGCAGTCAAACTGGATGGCAGATCAGTACATTGTATAAACTTTAATGGATCTTATGCTAGGATATTTTCTGTTAAATTTAGTAAAATTGTGGCAAGGATTGTTTGTTAATAAAAAAAGCTGTTTAAAGAATATTTTATTTTTTATTAAAGCCATAAAATGAGGCCTTTGTTATTGAAGAAATCTTGAGAGATCTTTATGCACAAACACATATCTTAAATTCGGTCATCTTTTCTTGAGATTTTTTTAAAAGAATTTTTAAAAAAATATTTGTAATAATGTACACAACACTGGGTGGTTACTGGTAATCATTTGTAAAATCTGAAATCATCTGTTAAATTTAGATAAAACCTTTGTAACAATTTTCAGCGATAAGAGATTTAAAAAATTGTCCTTTTTATGCTGATCATTTATACTTAAAGGCAAGATGCTTACCCTCAATGTTGGCTTCAATTTCTCCAGTTAGTTGTAAGTTGAGAAAAGAAAATGTCGAACGTTTTCCTTGTATCCATATAATTTATGCATAAAGGCAATATGCTTATTCTCAATATTGGTTTCAATTGCTCCAATGATTTTTAAGTTGAAAAAATCTAATGGTGAGGGATGACAGTTGGCACATAATGCAAGTACAAAACAAAAACTTTCTGAGTTCAGTCATAAATTTAAGTTCAATACATGACAGTTCCACTGAGTTCAGTTATAAATGCATGTTTGTTACATAATCTTTGCATGGGTTCAGTGATAAATGTATGTTCAATACATGACAATTCCATGAGTTCAGTCATAAATGCAAGTTTGATACATGACCCTTCCATGAGTTCAGTCATACATGCAAGTTTGATACATGACCCTTCCATGAGTTCAGTCATACATGCAAGTTTGATACATGACCCTTCCATGAGTTCAGTCATACATGCAAGTTTGATACATGACCCTTCCATGAGTTCAGTCATACATGCAAGTTTGATACATGACAATTCCATGAGTTCAGTCATACATGCAAGTTTGATACATGACAATTCCATGAGTTCAGTCATACATGCAAGTTTAATACATGACCCTTCCATGAGTTCAGTCATACATGCAAGTTTGATACATGACCCTTCCATGAGTTCAGTCATACATGCAAGTTTGATACATGACCCTTCCATGCGTTCAGTCATACATGCAAGTTTGATACATGACCCTTCCATGAGTTCAGTCATACATGCAAGTTTGATACATGACCACTCCATGAGTTTAGTGATAAATCTATGTTCAATACAAGCCCCTTACATGAATTGTCATACATTCAAGTTCAATACAAGACTTTTCCATGAATTAAATCATAAATGAAAGTACAATACATGATTCTTACATGAATTCTGTTATAACTGCAAGTTCAATACATGACACTTCATAGAGTTCAGTCATAAATGCAAGTTCAATACATAACCTTCTATAAGTTCTGTCAGAGTTGCCAATTCAATACATGACCCTTCCATGAGTTTAGTCATAAATGAAAGATTGATACATGCCCCTTCCATGGGTTTATTGATAAATGCAAGTTCGATACATGACCCGCATTCAGTCATATGGACAAGTTCGACATGTCACAAATCCAAATTCAATACTTGACCCTTTCTTCTGTTTAGTTAACTCTATGACTAGATAAACTCCAATACAAAATTAAGTTTGACACCCAACAGATGAAAGATTATTCTGAAATGGAGTGTCACAAATTAAGGCATTGATAAAGCAATTAATGAGATAAACATATACTTACATCCTGCATCAGACGGGTCCTGGAAAGTAAATACCATATTAAAATTTATCATTCACTCAATGTTAATTTATGTTATTTACATGCTATTGTATATGAAATTGTGCGTACATATGTTGAAGGTCTTAAATGTATACGTCATGTTTGGTATGCTTCCAGAACATTCAAACTTTAGTTTTACTGCAACACATGTGTTATCCACAAGCATTTAAACTTTAGTTTTACAAAAGACATGTAATCCATAAATATTTAAAATTTAGTATTACTGTAACATGAGTGTTATCCACATGCATTTAAACTTTAGTATTACCGAAAAACATGTGTTATCCATAAGCACTGAATCTTTAGTTTTACTGTAAGACATATATCATCCACAAGCATTTAAACTTTAATTTTACTGTAACACACGCATCTTTCACAAGCATATAAGCCTTAGTTTTACTGTCACACGTGTTATCCACAAATATTCAAACTTTCTTTTTACTTTAACAGACATGTTATCCATAAGTATTTACACTTTTTGTTTACGGTAATATATGTGTTATCCACAAACATTTAAAATTTAGTTTTACTGTAACAGATGTTTATCCACAAGCAATTATTAGTTTTACTGTAACACATGTGCTATCCACTAGTATTTTAATTTCAGTATAAATGTAACACATGTATTATCCACTAGCATTTCCACTTCAGTTTTACTGTAACGTTTTATCCACAAACATTTTAACTTTACTTTTACTGTAACACATGCATCATACACAAGCATTAAACTGTATTTGTACTGTATATCCAAAGGAACATATCTGTTCTGACTTACCTCTTCCTGAAACCAGAACTTGAGTACATCTTGGGACCTAATCACATGAGTGTCATCATGTAAATGGCATGGAACAGATAAATTCCCTTGAAGATCTGCAAGAGGGATCAGGCAGTCTACTCTGTATCCAACAGATTTTGGACACTGTACAGACATCTCAAATTGCAGGCTCTGTCCCAGGTTACCAATAATACAGGTGAGAGTCTTGGTGATGAACTCTTGAACCTCAATACACAGTTTAGAAGATGGTGTCATCTCAGTGGTTTCGAATCTGATAACTTGTACAAATATGATGTATTCCCTGAATAATACAGTCAGTCTGTGATGAAGATCAAGGCTGAAGATACAACAGCCACAGAAGATCTGATTTTCTGACTTTCTTTGGGCAATGGGCCACTTAGACACACAGGTGGCAAGCAGGCGATGGAAGATGGGAAAAGGCAGAAATTTTCCCACAAAGTTGTAGCAAAGGACTGAGGAGCTGCTCTTCATTTCTGGATCTGGAAACATGACCTCTTTTGGCGTCGTTTCTTTAAGCATACAGGGGGCAAGGAAATAGTTTTCCACCTAAAATATAAATAACATGTGTCACATAATAGCTCATGTTCTACTGGTAAACAATAATTCAAGGAATCCAGCATAAACCCTTTAGAACTTTTCATTGCCTAGTTTTGAAACATCTCTGATATTCTTGGATTACCTAATTACAAATAAATGTCCATTAAATTGGAGCAGCAAGGATAAAACATTCAACATGGCCACTATAGTTTTCATATTATATATAATATTGATACCCATTTTGTTTAGGTTTCTTTGTGAAAACCGTGTGTAAACATGGTCATCCATTGCAGACGAGTTGAATGATGGCCACCATGTGCAATTTGTGAATTGTTCATGCAGGACCAATCACAACTGTGTTGTATGGGTAATCGAGTGCCATGCAAATCCTTTAAGTACTTTAGGAACCCGGGAAAACCCCAGAAAGAACCATCGACCATTGAAAAGCTAATGGCAATATTACCCACATTATTCGAATCTGAGAGCTAAAACTGACAGTATAACAGCCATAACCCCAAGAAAGAACCACCAACCCACGAGAAGCTACCTGTGTGCTGACATATATATATATATATATATATATATATATATATATATATATATATATATATATATATATATATATATATATATATACACACACATTTACAGTTGAAAATAGTGTTATCTTGAGAATGATTAATGTCGATATAGTCGGATGACAGTGCCATTTTAGATGTGTTTATTAAGACTATTTTTAGGCCAACCTTTCTAGGCTCCTCCCTATGCAGGGTGAGCAGTGCTGTCCTGAAAATGTCTGTTCATTCCCCCTGGATGCTGCTGAACTGTTCCTCCAATACTTGATAATCCAAGATAATTACTAACTTACTTAGCTGTAATACTTTACACTGACCTTGACCTGATAGCTGATATTCACAACAGTTAATACTGGCTTTAATTTTGCATTCAGGCACATGATCCACGAATGATGATGGAGTCTACTTGCAACACACACACACACACACACACACACACACACACACACACATATCTATATATGTATGTATGTATGTATGTATGTATGTATGTATGTATGTATGTATGTATGTATGTATGTATGTATGTATGTATGTATGTATGTATCTATCTATATCTGTGTGTGTGTGTCTGCTTTCGATGCAGGCTGTTACGGGTTTGAACCATGGCAGAGTCATACCAAACAGAGATACAAATGGTTCTAGCAGCTGCCTCAATTGGTACCCAGAATTAAGTGGTTAGTGTTATGAATAGTTGGTCTGGTTATAAAGTCCATACATTGACTAGGTAGGGCATGATGCTACATTTCTGTGAGATGGTGCCTCAGTGCTAAGCATTGATATAAATTATCACATTTTCTTAGAATGTACAACGTCTATCCAGCTTATGAATATCTTAAGAATTTCACTTGTCTATCTTAAGAATTTCAAATGTCTATCTACAGAATTTCACTTGTTGAAATAATTTTACTTGTATTTCTTTAGAATTTCAAGTGTCTGTCCATCTAGAGAATTTCACTTGTCTATCTTAAGAATTTCACTTTGTTTTGTTAAGAATTTAAAATGCCTGTCTATATTAAGACTTTTAAATGTTTCTCTATTTTGAGAATTTCACTTGTCAATCTTGAGAGATTCACTTGTCTATCTTAAGACTTTCAAATGTCTGTCTATCTTGAGAAGTTTACTTGTCTATCTGAAGAATTTCAAATGTCTGTCTATCTAGAGCAAATCAATTGTCTATCTTAAGCATTTTACTTTATCTTAAGAATTTCAAATGTCTATCTAAATAAATTCACTTGTATATCGTGAAAATTTCACTTGTCTATCTTATGAATCGCAAACATACGTCTTTCTTAAGAATTTTACCTGTCTATCTATCTTAAGAATTTCAATCATCTATCAAAAGAGTTTCACCAGTCTATCTTAAAAATTTCACTCAACTGTATATCTTTAAATGTTTCACCCGTCTCTGTCCAGTCAAGAAAGGGAGCAATGTTTATCTTCAATTATTGTTGTTATCGTTGAAAAGATCTGACTTTAAACACAATGATGTTTTCTTTTCATCAATTTAAAATAAAACTCTACTGTATTAAGGTGCCAATCTTGTATTGGTCATAATTGAAGATTAAAGCAAATAACCTCAGTCATCTATTTAAACAGTGTACAAATCTGCTATAGATGAACTTAAAAGCACTTTAGTATTTTTTAAATTTGGAATAAAAATATATATTTAAGGTCAAATACTAATGTATTTTGGAATTAGATCATATTATAATTTAGGAAAATAAAGAATATGATGTAAGTATATGCATCTATTTTATATTAATTTGTTTCCTTTTCTCTTTTTCACTTTGGTGATGTTAATGCATATCTTTGAAAACATTTTTTTGATGCTAGTGCAAGTTCAAATAATTGAGATGTAAATTTGTATATGTAGATCACTGTAAACATATCACCAGTAGTCATAATTCATCCTTTTCTGCCATTCTAGACTGCTCCATTTGATTAGATAGATGCTGGAATCATTTGATCACCATGCAAATTGTTTTACATTGCATGAATGGTTTAAAAATGTCTTACATTTTTAGGTCTTCATTTAAATTTGTCACACATGACAGCATTATCTTAAAAATATAGGACATTGTGTCATTCCCTTGTGTAAGAAAATCTTATATTGCACACACCTATTTGGCAAAAATAACAAAACATGCACATTTTACTGTATTGTTTCACCCAAGCAACAATGTCAGAGAAATTACCTAAATTTAAACTATCACCAAAAGAACACAGCCTAATCTAAACACTTTTTAATGACACGTGTCGTGCTTAATAGATCGACGGATGGACTGAAATCATCATTCATTTAACCACAGCTAAACTGTAATTAAGCAAACAATTCATTTTTTGCTATTTTTGGGAGTTCTTGAAAACAAAGATCGTTGAATGTACTTGTACACAAATATAAACTGAGAAAAAAAATCTCCAAGTCAAAGGGTTAGTCTCATAGGGCTTGTTGTTGTTGTTCGGTTTAACACCATTTTTTAGCGCACGGTAGCCTATACATGGTGGCCAGTATTATTGGTGGAGGAAGAACCGAAGAACCCCTTGGGAAGAACCACTAACCCACAAGAAGCTACTGAAAAGCTTTCTCACATAACTACAATAGCGGGATCTTAGACTCAAACCCACGCAGACAGGTGAGATGGCAGTGATCCATAATGGAAAGCACTTTAGACCGCTTGGCCACTCGGGGCCCCTTGACGTCTGGGGCAGCTTTGTTCCTATAATTGATTGTCAGGAAATTTGTTTTGTTCTGTGATGATAGGACATATCATAGAAGGAGAAAAGACAAAATCCAGACCTTAGAGTCGACTAACCTTGATTTCAGACCCATCTTGACTGAAACTTCTTGGCCTGGCAATCATGTTAAGATGTTCCATGAGTAGCAAAATATGTTCTTTGTTGTCATGGAGATCTGGGTATTTTTCCTTTCTCCAAATAGCATCTTAAAGTGAGAAGAGAATAAGAAATATATTAGAGTCTTTTTTTTCACATAACTGCATTTTGAGAGAATTGTGAAAAAATATAATCCTTGACAATTATTTTAAAAAGCTAATTCTTTCCAAGTAATTATATTATATTTTAAGAATATGTTTGAAAAATGTTGACCCCAAAAATCATTCTCTTAAATTCATTTTTTGTGTTAACAATTTCCATAATGGGAAAACTTTGTTCATGCAAGATTTGTCCAGTCTGACGACCATCCTCAACGTTTGTCCAATAGAGTTTCTTCATTCTTTTCAAGTACATTAACTAATCAAGGGCATCAGAAATATGTATGAGGAGGATTTCCAATAGTGATGGGAATGTATTACATATGGGTGAGGAGACTGATTGATAAATCAATGCATCATTACTTTTTTTCATTTATCTGTTTTGATACAAGTTGTGAAGAATCAATATAATAATAATAATAATAATAATAATAATAATAAAAATAACAATAATAATAATAACATAATTTTGTATAGCACCTAATCTTTAGAAGCTCTAAGTGCTTTACAACATTACAACATCAATAATGATTTAAAAACATTATTAGGTCTCCAAGTTCGTCCCTGCAGTCAAGAAATGTGAGTTTTGAGGGCACACTTAAAAGGGACCACTGGGTTTCTGTGTCTAATTTCAATGGGCAATTAGTTCCAAATCACCGTGCCCTGGTATGCAAAAGAACGTTATCCATATGACTTAATTTTCTGTGGGAACAGTTAGTATATAATCGTCAGAAGAGGAGCGTAAGTAGCTTGCTGATGTATACTCATGGATGAGGCCGAATAGGTATATTGGACTGGAGCCTGTCAGTGAAATGTAACATAGAAAAGACATTTTGTGTTTGAGTCTGTATCAAATGGGTAGCCAGTGTAGGGTACAGAGCTGTAGTGAGGTGCGCTCTGATCGAGGTAAACTAAAGATGATCCAAGCAGTTGTGTTTAGAACATTTTGAAGTTTCTGGAGTAGATATTGTGATGAACCAGACAGAACTGAGTTACAATAGTCAAGGCTTGAAAGTACTAATGAACACACAAGTGTTTTAGTTTCAGCAGCTGAACTATATTTACCAATGGAATCTGATGCATTTCAGTTCAATATATGCAACCTTGCAAATGTTCATGACATGCTTTTGCAATGTGAGAGTACTGTCCAGAATAACACCTAGGTTTCATACTGACTGTGTGAATTTAATATTGGTGTTGCTGATATTTATTGTCTGAGGTAAAGGATGCGAATGAGAACGTCTTCATGTTGTGATCATAATGGATTCAGTTTTATTATCATTCATCTGCATCTTGAATCATCCATGATTTCACATCAGAAATGCACTTCTCTACTCCATGGATGGTTGTATCAATAATCTCAATAATCAATAATAACAATAAGTTGAAAGTAATCAACTATGACAGTCATATGCATATACACATATTTTTGTCAGAATAAAACAAATATTACAACATTCACTTGCCCTCTACAACTCAGTGCAAGGTAACTAACTCAGATTGTTGGAAGTTTATCCCCTGGTCAATGCCATTCTAATATTTTCCATTTGACTCATCAGCATCTTAAGCCACTGACAATGTAAAAGAGACATGCCAGACTTGTTCTTCATTTATGACTAAATGACTTGACTGATGATTTAATTGCCGTTTAAGTTAAGTTTCGTTGTTGCTTTGTATCTTGTTTGCTTGTACATGTATTGAATTTGACTGCCACACAGTACGATGTGTCATACAGTAAAATATGTTACATTCAGTTATGGTTCATGGTTATTTTTTTAACAGATCTAAGGCAAAACAAAATTAAAACCGCCAATCAGAACTAATTGTAGCTTTCTCACTGAGTGTTGCACCAATCAGAACTAATTGTAGCTTTTCAGTAAGTGATATACCAATCATAACTAACTGTAGCTTTTGCACCGAGTGATGTACCAATCGAAATTTATTGCAGCCTATGGACTGAGTGATACACTAATCAGAATTAATTGTAGCTTACTGACTGAGTAATACACCAACCAGAACTAATTAAAGCTTATTGACTGAGTACACCAAACAGGTAATTATTGCAAATTGACTGAGTCATACACCAATCAAAACTAATAATAGCATACTGACTGAGTGATACACAAATCAGAAATAATTTTAGCTTATTAAGCCAATTATAGTAACTGAGTGATACACTAAACAGAGCTAATTATAGCTTATTTACTGAGTGATACACTAATCAGAACTAATTATGACTGAGTGATACACAAGAAGCATCACATCAAAACTAAATAAAAATAGATACAAAGCAAAAGCTTCACACAAAAGTAGTGGCATATAATCTGCACAGTTCTTAGGTTGAACATGGGAAGTTAGTTTGGAATATCACCTTTCATGTTGATATAAGTAAGTGCTGAATGACTACCGACCGAAATAAAATTGAACCCCAAAACATAAGCACAGTCTTGGCAAAGCAGTAGATTCCAAATCGCATGAGTTTTATTCACCTTTTGAATCACTACCTTGGGACTTTGTGCTGTCAACAATGACCTTTCTCACTGACAGAAATAAGTGCCTGTAGATGCGGCAGTTGGTTTTGCATCTGCAGTATTGTGATGGATTTGATTGATTTTTTGTTCTACATAAGATTTTCCATAGATGATGAACCTACACCCTCTCCACTGCTTTGAATAGCTGTAATGATTAATTTGTGTGTACAGAGTGTAATCTATACATTTCATGCCAGAATTACAGCTTTATAAAAACTATACATTATTACTAGTGTCCTGGTTTTGTAGATGGTCCAATGTCTTGTCACAAAGGTCCAAATCCATGCAGATTACAATCAGAATACAAGATAAAATATAATGAAAAATTGTATTATCTTCAGCACTCTCATCAAGTAGTATAAAAGTGTAACTCCAGCTGAATGATCATGCATAGAGTTCTGTAATGATCATGGTCATTTGCTCAGAGTGAGGACGTACCTTACTCTCATTTTCTTCTCTTAAAGTTTGTTAAGTGGTGTTGATTTGTCTCTTTTTCTGCTCTCACATGTTTGGATATTTGAAATGTTCCATCTGCTCTAACATTTCTTATTCATACATAAAACTGTGCTATTTGAAATCTGGTTGCACATTAGCCCGATGGAAAATCACTATATCTCACTCGGTTTATTTTAAGTACAATACTTGTACTGACCGATCTAACTGCTTTACATTCTGACCACTGCTTCTGTGTTATCAACAGGTAACAAAGTTTAAGAATGTTCTTTAGGTAAACAAATTTCATATTGTTTTTATTTAAATTAATGTGTTAATTAATGAGTATTTCAAGAAATGGTTTAGTCCCATTTATTTGTATAACCATCACTTGGATTAGTGTTGAAAATGTACACATGGGTTACTTTTGGAAACTCTACATTTGTTGTTCTGATGGACAATATCTACTTTGTGTTAATGTAATAACTTTACTCGTGGATTACTATGGATACTCTACATTCGGTTTACAGTGGAAACTGCACTTAGTTTAATGTGGAAACATTACACTTTGTGTTCTGTGGAATTGCTAAGCTTTAGTTATGATATAAAATCTAATTTTGGGTTATTGTGTAAACTATACACTTGGGTTCCAAGATTAAGGATTCATGCAATGCTCCATAGAACATTAGGGACTCATGCCAAGCTCTATAAAACATTAGGGATTCATGGTCGATAAAATATCATGGCCTCATGTCAAGCTCTAGAAAACATTAGGGATTCATGGTCGAAAAAACATTAGGGATCCATTCCAAGCATAATAAAACATTAGGGATTCATGCAAGCTCTTTAAGACATTAGGGAATCATGCCAGTCTCTATGAGACATTACCGATTCATGCCAAGCACTACAAAACATTGGGGATTCATGCCAAACTCCAGAGAACATTAGGGATTCATGCCAATCTCAGTAAAACATTAGGGATTCATGCTCGATAAAACATCATGGACTCATGCCAACCTCTAAAAACATTAGGGATTCATACCAAGCTCTAGAAATCATTAGGGATTAATGCTCGATAAAACATCATGGACTCATGCCAACCTCTAAAAAAACATTAGGGATTCATGTGCTATAAAACATTACCGATTCATGCCAAGATCTATTAACCACTGAGGATTCATGCAATGCACTATTAAACATTAGGGATTCATGTTTGATAAAACATTAGGGATTCATGCAAAGCTCTATAAAACATTATGCATTCACGCAAAGCTCTATAAAACATTAGAGACTCATGCCAAGCTCAATAAAACATTAGAGATTCATACCAAGCTCTACAAAGCATCAGGGATTCATGCCAATCTCTATTAAGCATTAGGGATTCATGCCAAGGTCTATAAATCATGAGGGATTCGAGCCAAGCTATATAAATCATTAGGGATTCATGCCAATGTCCATAAATCATGAGGGACTCGTGCCAAGCTCTATAAAGCATTAGGGATTCTTGCCAGTCTCTATAAAACATTAGGGATTCATGCAAAGCTCTATAAAATATTAGGGATTCATGCCAAGTTATATACAAAATCAGGGATTCATACCAAGCTCTATAAAACATTAGGGATCCATGCCAAGCTCTATAAAACAAAGCGGATTCGTGCATAGCTCTAAGAAACATTAGGCATTCATGAAAGCTCTATAAACTATTAGTGATTCGTGCCGAGCTCTATAAAAGATTAGTGACTTATGCCAAGCTGTATAAAACATTGGGCTAAAATGCCACTAATTAAAACTGACCCTTAGGAAGAAGTTAAACAAGTTATCCAGATCTTGGTGTGGAACTATCACCAAGTAATAAAGGCTATCTCAGAAATGATTTTGTCACAAAATGTTGAAACCTTCACAACAAGTTTAATAACTGGCACAGTACATTGACATCAAATGGACATAACAATTAATAAGAAATGCTGATGGGTGTAAAACAAATGGAATATAGACAGATGTACTCCAAAATAGACTTTGGGCTATGGCTTAAGGTTGCACTGCCATGTTATTAGATTGAACTGCATTTAGCCATTTCAGCTAAAAATGTGGTAGATAACAACATCACATGAACTAAAGTAGCAAAATCACACAAATATGGGTAGGCAAAATTGCAATGGCATGCTTACTTTTAAAAATATGACAAAATTTACATCAGAAAATACCCATTTGGTATTTAGTTAGATTAATATCAAATATAAGGAGGAAACCACATTCTAAAAGTCTTATAGAACTAAAGAAATATACCAACCAATTAGTTCTGGATAAAGTTTTCCAGTCTTGTTAAACATATCCCACTTCTTTGCAACAGCTGGGGCATTTCGCAGGACAAACATCTCAGCAGTGATGAGTGACTTGACGGCATCAATCATCCATTGTGGTACCAAGACAATCTTGTTTTTCAATACTTCTATGCTGTATATGAAAGCAAAAAGTATGATTGATACCAAGCGTTTCAACTTTCATGTTTCTTTTATACTTATTGAAAATAGTAAATGGTTACTCAGTGACCTGAACCACCTATTTCTTGACGGTAAACTGAAAACAGAAAAAGGTGTTTTGCTTAATGGAGCACATACTGTTTGTGACAGTTTTATTTTAAATACAAATTTGCATCAAACGTTTTGTCTGTACCATCATTCTGCATATTAGCAATCTTGTAAGAGATAGTTTCTCACTTTCTTTTCTGCAATCTTTGATCTTCCATATGTGTAGGATGTTGATACCATATATGTAAGCTCTTCACATATGAAGGTATTAATAGTTCCTTGTATCATTTTCCTTAGAATGTAAATGACAGTTTCTATATATAAATGTAATGTTGCATACACCTGCATTATGTAAACATTCACTAAAAAATAAAATACATGAGCAAGGTCACAAAGGTCGATATATTTGGATAGATATAAAACAACTCATAAGAATACAAATTCACTTGACCTGACAAGTCGGTGGAAATACATAAAATAAAAGGTTCATGCACCACACCCCCAAATTTATACATTCAGTTTTCATATGTAAAATCTATTTTTGAAAACATATATTATGCTCACAGAACAAACACAACCACTTTTCCCTTGGTGATCATTTTGTAAAACTTTGTGTACTTGAAAGCTTGAATGCTATTAAAAAAGTTATCATCCAGGCAGTGTTTTAGATATTCTACTTGCCTCTAACCAATGTGCCTACTGCTATAAGTGGCTAGCTCTGCTTTCTAACTGACTTGGTACATACTGTGCCCAGACTAAATAAGGCGTACATGCCCTTCATCAGTTTCCAGAACACCACAAGCCAGAAAGTCTAAATTCACTTAAATTTGCTAATGATCAATATAAACCAAACTGTATGAAACTTTATTTAGACATTACATAGTAAAATGGTATGA
Source organism: Unio pictorum (assembly GCA_030141615.1). Taxonomy (NCBI): domain Eukaryota; kingdom Metazoa; phylum Mollusca; class Bivalvia; order Unionida; family Unionidae; genus Unio; species Unio pictorum. The sequence continues at coordinate 2,028,207 of JARLTB010000003.1, forward strand.
AGGAATACCATTTCAAAATGTCATACCATAGCTGCCTTAAAATAATTTCCAGGGGCTAATATATGAAACTGTCCCCTGTCATATTAGTATACTCCACTTATGAGTTTTCCATTGATTAAAAAAGACATATGGTCTTGTAAGATTTGAGTGAGTGTTTAGATTATATGGATGTAATTTGATTTCATACTAAACATACAATATATAAGCTGAATCTTTCAGTGTCATATTACAACAGTTGACTTGCCATAATGTATATTGTCTTATTTTCATCAATCATAATTCAACTTTATTATTTACTATATAGTTTAACATCATTATTCTGTGATTCTTTACTGGAAATATTTATACAACTTACTTAAATGCAATAGTGAACTGGTAAACACGTATATCAGAAATAAACTAACGATATCCATCATAGAGACTAACTGTAGTCCAAACTATCAATATGGATGTATGATGGTAATCTGCCATCATAGCTAACACTGTAGATGTGAATGTCCAATACTAATCTGCCTTCATATTGACAAAGATGTGAATGTCTAATATTAGTCTTCCTTCATATTCACAACTGTTTCCTAGACTATAGATGTGAATGTCCAATATTATTCGGCCTTCATATTCACAAGTTTCCTAGACTTGATGTTATTAATAAAAGTTGTCATCCAGGCAGTTTTTTAGATATTCTACTTGCCTCTAACCAATATGCCTACTGCTATAAGTGGCTAGCTCCGTTTTCTAATACTACTGGTATTTCACTCGCTACACACTGTGCCATGACTACATAAGGTGTTCTTGCCTTCCACCACTTTCCAGAACACCACATGCCAGAAAGTCTAAATTAACAAATATTACATTTTATCTTTTGGTGAAAACTGCAGATTTGAATGTATATTATTAATCTGCAATCATATTGACACCTGTTGCCCATTTAAGAGATATGAATGTCTAATATTCATCTGCAATCATATTAACAACTGTAGCCCATTTAACAGATGTGAATGTCTAATATTAATCTACAATCATATTAACAACTGTAGGCCAGACTATAGATATATGAATTTATAATATTAATCTACGATCATATTAACAACTGTAGGCCAGACTATAGATATATGAATTTATAATATTAATCTACAATCATATTAACAACTGTAGCCCAGATTATAGATATATGAATGTATAATATTAATCTGCAATCATATTAACAACTGTAGCCCAGACTGTGAATATCTTAAGATTAATCTGCAATCATATTGACAACTGTTGCCCATTTAACAGATGTGAATTTCTAATATTAATCTACAATCATATTAACAACTGTCGCCCAGACTATATATGTGAATGTCTAATATTAATCTGCAATTATCAAAATTACAACTGTAACACTGACTATAGATATCAATGTTTGATATTAATTTGCTTTCATACCGACGACTGTTGCCCAGTCTATATATTTAATGTCTAATATTAATCTGCAATCATATTGATAACTGCAGTCCATACTACAGATGAGAATGTTTAATATTAAACTGCAATCATACTGACAGATCAGCAGAGTGGACATGTCCGTGATCTGCAATAGTGACCAACATTGACCATTTAGCCACCTGTGGACCAATATTAGACAATATGTAACCATATAAGACAATAGATAACCATATAAGACAATGGAGAGTCATATCAGAAAAGAGATAACCATATCAAACAATAGATAACCGTATCAAACAATAGATAGCCATATCAGATAATAGATAATCATATCTGTAAATATATAACCATATCAAACAATAGATAGCCATATCAGACAATAGATAACCATATCAGACAATATATAACCATATCAAACAATAGATAGAAATACCAGACAATAGGTAGCCATATCAGATAATAGATAACCATATCAGACAATATATAACCATATCAGCAAATATATAACCATATCAAACAATATATAGCCATACCAGACAATAGATAGCCATATCAGACAATATATAACCATATCAGACAATAGATAATCATATCAGTAAATATATAACCATATCAAACAATAGATAGCCATATCAGACAATAGATAACCATATCAGACAATATATAACCATATCAAACAATAGATAGGCATACCAGACAATAGATAGCCATATAGGACAATATATTACCATATCAGAGAATATATAACCATATCAGACAATATATAGCCATATCTCAAACAATATATAGCCATATCAAACAATAGAGAGCCATATCAGATAATAGATAACCATATCAGACAATATATAGCCATATCACATCATAGATAACCATATCGGACAATAGATAGCCATATCAGATAATATATAACCATATCAGCAAACATATAACCATATCAAACAATAGATAGCCATACCAGACAATAGATAGCCACACCAGACAATAGATAACCATATCAGACAATATATAACCATATCAGACAAACAATATCAAACAATAGATAGCCATACCAGACAATAGATAGCCACACCTGACAATATATAACCATATCAGACAATATATAACCATATCAAACAATAAATAGCCATACCAGACAATACATAACCATATCAGCAAATATATAACCATATCAGACAATAGATAGCCATACCAGACAATAGATAACCATATCAGATAATATATAACCATATCAGCAAAGATATAACCATATCAAACAATAGATAGCCATACCAGACAATAGATAGCCATATAGGACAATATATAACCATATCAGAGAATATATAACCATATTAGACAATATATAGCCATATCAAACAATATATAGCCATATCAAACAATAGATAGCCATATCAGATAATAGATAACCATATCAGACAATATATAGCCATATCACATAATAGATAACCATATCGGACAATAGATAGCCTTATCAGATAATATATAACCATATCAGCAAATATATAACCATATCAAACAATATATATATATATATACCAAACAATAGATAGCCATACCAGACAATAGATAGCCACACCAGACAATAGATAACCATATCAGACAATAGATTACCATATCAGACAAACAATATCAAACAATATATAGCCATACCAGACAATAGATAGCCACACCAGACAATAGATAACCATATCAGACAATATATAACCATATCAAACAATAGATAGCCATACCAGACAATAGATAACCATATCAGCAAGTATTTAACCATATCAGACAATAGATACCCATACCAGACAATAGATAACCATATCAGACAATATATAACCATATCAGCAAATATATAACCATATCAGACAATATATAACCAAATCAAACAATATATAACCATATCATACATTAGATATCAACTATTATAACTATTTGGAACAACAGATAATGATCAGATAATATGTAACCATATCAGACAATTTATGACCATATCAGACAACAGATAACAATATTAGAAAATAGATAACCACATTAGACAATATATAACCACATTAGACAATAAAAAAACATATTAGACAATATATAACCATATAAGATAATAGATAACCATATCAGACAATATATAACCATATCAGATAATAGATAATCATATCAAAAAATGGACAACCATATCAAACAATAGATAACCATATAATACAATAGATAACCATATCAGACAATATATAACCATATCGGACAATAGACAACCATATTAGACAACAGATAACTATATCAGACAATAAATAACCATAACGGACAAAATATCAGCATCATTTGTTTAAACAATAGAATGAAAACCCCTCGCACATTTGTAAAACACAAAATTCTCTTGAGGTTTACTTAAATAATTAAATCATTTAATGGATTTCTGCAGTGGTCATATTGTTTGCATGATGAATATCATTTAAATCATTTGAAAGGGATTCTTGTCACAAACGTTTCTGTACAGTTTGATAGAATTCTGGTGAGTAGGTTATTTTTAGAATGAGTAATTCAAAGACATTAGTTTCTGTAAAAAATATTCAATATGGCTATATTTGATAGGAGATCAGATTGTTGTTTTACAATTTGATTGCCTATGCAAACTTAGTCATACCATTGCCACACATCATTCTAAGATTTATCTGTCTTTGTAATGGCAGCAATATTTTATTAGTGAATTGGTATCATTGTGTCAGTTTGGAAGACCTTTGTGATATAATGACAGCAATATTTATTAGTCAATTGCTATTATTGTATTAGTCTGGAAGACCTTTGTGATCTAATGGCAGCAATATGTCTTAGTCAATCGGTATCATTATGTCAGTTTCGAAGACCTTTGTGATATAATGTCAGCAAGATTTGTTAGTCTGTCGGTATCATGGTATCAGTTTGAAATTGTATTATTGTATTATTTATTGTCCAATATAGTTATCTATTTTCTAATATGGTTATCTATTGTCTGATATGGTCATATATTGTATTGACACCCGGAAAGATGGCAGCAATCTCTTAACTGCTTGATATAGGCTCTTCTGATTTTGTCCTATTTTCATGACATGTGCTTGTTGTCTATCTTCGTCTACATTATTGTGTTTCATCATGCATTGGATGTTCAGTTCATATGTTCTAATTTATCTCCTTGTTTTGCACACGAGAACAATTAAAATTTTTCTCAGCTGTTTTGTTCCACTGTTGAGACGTCATTTGTTTTTTAATCAACTGCCATCACGTGATCACTAGTTAACCAGCTCACAATATGATGGACCCTCAATAATTGCATTAAATGACCACACCTAGGCTCATGATACTACATTGTGCTCAAGACTAAACGAACTGGGACTACATTCATCATTACATAATTGTAAACGGAAGCGAAAAAATAAACGTTTCAAAGCTGGCCGGAGTAGAACAGGAAGAATTCCAGTTATCTCACTTTCATCCATAACAAATAATTTAAAAATTATGCCGTTAATTTTGATAACCTATTTCACATTCCTCTTAAATACCATAACGTATTGTATTATTAAACGCTCAATCAGTAGGATCACCGGAAAAGCGCACAGAAATAGTTAATTTTATCATCGACCAGAATATCGACGTCTTCTTCCTGACACAAGCATGGTTAAAACCATCAGGCGATGAACCCAAATGTGCGGATTTAACACCCAGCGATTACTCCATCAAGTTGTTCCCCTGCAATTCTGGCAGAGGTGGAATTGCTATCATTACAAAGAATTCCATGATCAAATGCCTTAAGTACATCACATAATTCAATTTCACACACACATCATTTGAACTAGACCAAACAACACTCATAATGGAACAAAGGTCAGTCCATTTTTTTTCAGTCTCTATCGCCCTCCTCCTAGTAGAAAAAACAAGCTGACAGACTCTTTTCTTTTTGGAGCAGTTTCCAAATCTTCTGGAGTATGGAAATTTGATAGGTGGCAACCTAATTCAACTTTCCCTTTGACTGTCTTTGAAACCCATACACATCAAAACTCCTATATTCCATTCATGTTTTCAATCTTAAACAGTCAGTTAGCCAACCCACCCATAACCTTGGTCACATTTTATACTAGTTTCTTTATTTACTTCATGATAATATTTTGCAATCCACCCTTATATCCCACAAACTTGCATCAGATCACCCCTGCATTAGATGCCGTCTTGACGTATCAGTCAATAACCTTCCACCTCTATTTGCTACTAAGAGAAACCTCCGTATGATAAATAGAACCAAATTCATTCAAGACATCCAAAAAACCTTACAGCTTTCGTACATCCAACAGCGGTGTAACAGAATTGTTACCGAGAGGAGGGTGGACCAAATGAACAATACAAACACAATTTGTGAAAGAAAATATAAATTTATGTAATAAATTATAAATGAAAAAAATACAGATGTAACAACACAATAACTCATGCACTCAACCCACAATTACACTCACAACCATTCACAATACATGAATAAATTAAATAACAATACAAAAGGAATCTCAGATGTAAAGGGATCTCTTGGATTATACACAGATCCAAGAATCCTTTACGAAAGTTAAATAAATGCAAGTATGATTTACGAAAAAAATAAACACAAACGACAAACTATCTATCGCACGATGGATTGCGATAACTAGCACGATCATATACTTGTATTCAATCAAGTTGCTAGCTTTTATTGATATCTATGTGATCACTTGAAATATTATTGCGATCTGACATAAGCATGCAAATACAACAATGTATTAAATTATATTACAATTTCAATACACCTATGTGTCTCCCCTGTATAACCGCACGATTCAGCAACAGTTGAATCGTCTCCCAGTTTCCCCGAAAACCGAGGGTTGACCAATACTATTATCGGACGTTACCCTTCACGGATCCACCACAGTTATACGTTCAGACAGCATACAACATCTACCAGAACCAACGGTTCCTCACTCCCCTAGATGTCTACCCGGACGTTTTACAACTCTAAGACAGCTCCGACACTCGGACTTCTAGCTTTCCGGATATTTACACGTTACACAGATGTTGACGAACAGACAGTTCGACACACAGACAGATACTTCAATTCCGTTTGCACAAATTAACGGCACAAGCACATTCAGATATTTATACAGAGATGTTCCAGAACAAACAATAGATGTCCCACAACAAATCAGACGATATCAAAGACGTTTATCAAAAGATGGTATCAGATGTGTTAACAGCTACGGTATCAGAAATGGTATCAACTACGTTAGCAGCTACGGTATCAGAGACGGTATCAACGATGTTATTAGATGCGCTATCAGTGATGTACTTCTACGGTATCAACGACGGAATCAGCTATAATAAACAAAACCAGACTAATAATAGTTGTCTCAAAAATAATCTAAGCTGTAGATTACGATATTTCATTTAAAGTCTAAAAGTGACTAGTAATTCCAAATATTCCACGTTCATTGCAATAAAGGAATCATTATACGAAATGATAATCTGAATAAAATTCACAATAAAACGAAATGTAAATTTAACACTCACCCCTTTGGCTGGAGATTTGCAAGACGAGGTTATCTATCATTTGATTAGATATTTTGGTTCCCGTAAATAATTATGAGAAATACTTCGCCTTATATACTCTCTATAGGTGAACATAAATCACATCGAGCTTGCCGTGCACCACGTAAAACGAGTATTTCGGATTTCATGTAAATTACAAATTGGCACATGCAAATCGTTACACGCCACTTAATCACCCCAGGTAATGCGTGTACGACGAAATCAAGAAAATGGTGAGTTTCGTTTGCAATTCAAGAAGAACAAAAATTAGTTCAATTTTCGCCTTATTCTGTGACAAGCGGAACAACTTGATAACTGCCTGCGTTCATTCCTTGAAAAACATGCCCCATCCACCAAATGCAGAGTATCAATATAAGTGTTCTCCATAGCATAGCAGTGTTAAGTACCAACTTCGCACTGCTTTCCACCAGCCTCACCATTCATAAACAAACATATAAAGCCGCTAAGAAGAATGACACAAACATAGTCCATTTAGCCAAATTATCTCACTACAGTACTAACATCAATGAGAGTTCCAGCTGCAAAGAGCTCATCGTGATAACTAACAAACTAATGTCAGGAAATAAATGTACACCAGTTCCAACTACCTTCTCTCCAGAAGACCTTCCGGGCCAATTTGCAAATTTCTTCCATGACAAAGTACAAACCATTAGAGATTCGCTTGATAGCACAATCTCAACTGACTCATCACCATACAGTTATGATGCAGAATTTCAGCAACAACCATTAGGAGCATTTGAACCTGTTTCTACTGATTCAGTACGGACAATCGTGATGAAGAGTGCACCAAAGTCTTGTGAACTCAATCCAATTCCAACATCACTGCTGCTTGAATGCTTAGATCCAATATTGGCTTCACTAACTGATGTTATTAATATCTCTCTCTCATCGGGGGAATTCCCGTCATTTTTAAAACTGCCATCATAAAGCCTTTGCTCAAGAAACCAATACTTAACATTAACGATTTAAAGAACTACAGCCCAGTTTCTAATCTTCCATACATATCAAAAATCTTAGAAAAGGTTGTTCTAACCCAACTTGTATCGCATTTGAATTCAAACAGTCTTTTTAGCAATGTACAGTCTGTATATCACACTTGAAAACATAACAGAAACTATCTTCTGAAAGTATTTAATGACATTCTCTCTGCTTTGGATAGTGTAAAGATTACAGTCATCACCCTCCTGGATTAGTCTGCAGCATTTGACACAAGAGACCATGATATATTACTTCACAGTCTCCAGCATGTATTTTGTATTCGGAATATAGCCTTACAGTGGTTTAAGTCCTACTTAGGCAACATGACACAACTTATATCTGCAAATGGAATACATTCCAGCCCAGTTGACGTATGTTGTGGTGTTCCACAGGGGTCTGTTCTTGGACCAGTTCTCTTCATTCTATACACTCAGCCGCTCTCAAGTGTCATGGATCATTACCCAGTGTCGCACCAATTGTACGCTGATAACAACCAAAATATACCAGTCTAGCCACCCAACTGAAATTGATGCTACCATCCATGGAGTAGAGAGGTGCATTTCTGATGTGAAATCATGGATGACATGTAACAAGCTGCATATGAATGATGATAAAAGAATTTCTCATTCATATCCTTTACCTCAGACAATAAATATCAGCAACACCAATATTAAATTCACACAGTCAGTATGAAACCTAGGTATTACTCTAGACAGTACTCTCACATTGTACCAACATGTCAGGAACATATGCACGGCTGCATATCTTGAACTGAGACGCATCAGTTCCAATCGTAAATATCTTTCAGTTGATGCCACTAAAACACTTGTGTGTTCATTAGTACTTTCAAGACTGGACTATTGTAACTCAATTTTTTCTGGTTTATCACAATATTTACTCCAGAAACTTCAAAAAGTTCAAAACACAGCTGCACGGATCATCTTTAGAGTACCTCAGAGCACAAATCACCACTGCTCTGTACCCTACACTAACTATCAATTCGATATAGAATTAAACACAAAATTTGTTCTCAGCACTATGTTTCACTGAGAGACTCCAGTCCAACATACCTATCCGGCCTCACCCATGTGTACACACCAACAAGATACTTATACTCTTCTTCTAACAATAGTATACCAATTGTTCCCACTGTGAAAGCAAAGTCATAAGGACAACTTTCTTTTGCATACCAGGGCCTGGTGACATGGAACGAATTGCTCTTTGAAATAAGACACAACGACGCAGTGGTCCCTTTAAAGAGTGCTGTTAAAAATCACCTTTTTCAACTGCAGGGACAAACTTAGAGACCTAATAATGTTTTGTGTCTTGTATTTTTTCAGCATGTTTTTATGTTTTCCATTTTCATACTTTTTGTCATTTGTTTTTCTGTAGTGTCTGTAGTGTAGTCATTATCATTATATATGTTGTAAAGCGCTTAGAGCTTCTAAAGATTAGGCGCTATACAAAGTCCTCATTATTATTATTATTATTATTATTATTATTACTATTATTATTATTATTATTTATCAGTTTGGAAGACCGTTGTGATATAATGGCAACAATATTTCTTAGTGAATTGGTATCACTGTATCTGTTTGGAAGACATTTGTTACGTAATGACAGCAATATTTCTTAGTCAATCGGTATCATCGCATCAGTTTGGAAGACCTTTGTGATGTAATGGCAGCACTATTCTTAGTCAATCGGTATCATTGTATTAGTTTGGAAGACCGTTGTGATGTAATGGCAGCAATATTTTATTAGTGAATTGGTATAATTGTATCAGTTTGGAAGATCTATGTAATGTAATAGCAGCAGTATTTATTAGTGAATTGGTATCATTGTATCAGTTTGGAAGACCTTTGTGATGTAATGGCAGCAGTATTTATTAGTGAATTGGTATCATTGTTTCAGTTTGGAAGACCTTTGTGATGTAATGGCAGCAGTATTTATTAGTGAGTTGGTATCATTGTGTTATTTTAGAAGACCTTTGTAATGTAATAGCAGCAGTATTTTTTAGTGAATTGGTATCATTGTTTCAGTTTGGAAGACCTTTGTGATGTAATAGCAGCAGTATTTATTAGTGAATAGGTATCATTGTATCAGTTTGGAATATATTTGTGATGTAATGGCAGCAATATTTTATTAGTGAATTGGCATCATTGTTTTAGTTTGGAAGACCTTTGTGAATTCTGATGATCCATCTTGAGACTTTGTTTGAAGTGGCCTAATTGATTGCCTGATTAATATCATTTGTAAAAACTGAAAAGGGCTTCTTGCCACATACTCTTCTGAAGGGTTTGATAGAATACTGGTGAGTGTTTTTGTTTCTTTATAAACTTTCCGATATGGCTACATTTCAAAGTAGATTCAAATGATGTCTCAAAATTTAAGTAGTAATCCATATTTGGTCAATGATTGTTGAGACCCATTCCAAAAATTGTTTAACATTTATATATGTAGTAAATAAATGGGTATCATTTGCTTGAATGGATTTCTATTTTTATAATAGTAATGGTGTCCATACTGGACATCAAATGAGTAACATCTGTGCCATCTTTAACGGTCTTCATGGCAAAAGTGCTTTCATATTAAATTGATCAAATTATTTGTAAAAGTTTTTGAAAGCAAGGTTATTAAATATTTCTATATGTTTTGCAATAGTGATAGAGTATTTGACTTCATAATGTGCAATGAAACATCATATATACTGTTACTATATATTGTCATCTACAGGTTTAAAAGTGTGATTTAAGACTAATACAATGAAGTCAAAGAATGATTTGTTACTGAGAAATTGAAATTATGTTTAACTAAACATGCTTGTAAAGAACACTAAAGTGCCAATTAGATTATGTCCATGAAACGTAATTCTTGCTGTTCATACCCCAAGAATCTGAATATTATTTTTTTATACTCCAGTGCTGACTGTTTGAACATGTTACAAATCCTATTGTCCTTTTGTCTTCAACATGATTTTGTTTGTTGAATACCATTGTTAGAAAATGATAAAACCACCACATTGATCATACAGGCATTTTGATTAGAAAATATGGGCAGATTAAAGTATCTGAAGGACATGTACTATTATAAAATCTAGATTAGTGCCCCGACCATCTCCAATAAATTTAATATGAGGTACTATTGTTAAAGCTAGTATGGTTCCATAACCAACTTCACTAGATCTAATACAAGTATGTGGTACTATTATAAAAGATAATTTGGTTCCCACTTTTGTAAAGGCTAGATTGGTTCCCTGACCAACACTACAAATCTAATGAGGTACAAATGTGAAAGATTGATTGGTTCACTGACCAAGTCTACTAAATCTAACGAGGTACTATTGTAAAAGATATATCGGTTCCTTGACCAACTCTACTAAATCTAATGAGATATAATTGTAAAAGATAGATTGGTTCCCTGACCAACCCCATTAAATCTAATACAAAACACATTTTCTGATCAAAAATGGGCAAGGGAAAATATAAGGTTAAATTATAAGGGTTTGGTAAGTGTGATATTATCATTAAATGATTAAGTTTTAGTGAGATTATTATTGCCAATTCCAATATTGTATAATATTATTGGGATTATTAGAGATTATTATTTGCAAATTCCATTAATGTATATTTTTATTCAGATTATTAGAGATCATTATTGCCAATTCCCATAATGTAAAAAAAAGTGAAATAGTTTACAAGAGTAAACTATTGTTCTTTAATGTAGAGCTAATTATGTCATTGTAGTAAAAAACATATCATAACTAAGCTTAAATGTACTCTGTAAATATAACACTCAAAACAAAATGTCAGAATAAATTCATTTTTATAAAATGATGATGTCTGAGGTGAGAGGAATTTAATATCTGTTTCAAGTAAATGTTCATTTTCAATGAGCATTTAGTACTATTTACTGACAAAACATGATACTACCAAAATACCTGAGGTATTCCACTGACCTTTGATGTATGATAGTGAAAAATATTACATCAAACTACATTATCCCAAACATTAAACAGGTAATACGAATACTGGTGTTATAATGCCCTAAATCCTCAGTGAAAGCAATGATTGAATTTATTTTGTGTATGTATTATACTATCACATCTGATTTCATTTTGTTGTACATATAACTAATTATCTATAATTATTTCCATTGCCACTTAAAGAATGATATGATTACATTACAGTTATAACTAAAAGTAATTATCTGCATTTATCATTTCCAGTCATTGAAAAAATTATATAATTTCCTTATGTTATACATAAAAGTAAGCATCTGCAATAATCATCTCCACTGTTATTCAAAGAATGATATACTTTCATTATGTTATAGATAAAAGTAGTCATCTGCAATTATGATTTCCATTGTCACTTAAAAAAAATGATATGCTTACATTAGTCAACATAAAGTAATTATCTGCAATTATCACCTCCACTGTCATTTAAATAATGATATGCTTTCATTATGTTTTACATAAATGTAATTATCTGCAATTATCATCTCCATTGTCGACTAAAAAAGGTTATGCTTACATTACAGTCTCAATATGATTAATTATCTGCATTTATCATCTCCAGTTTTTTTATGATATGCTTACATTACAGTCTCCATAAAAATAGTTATCTTCATTAGCATCTCCAGTCACTTTGATAATGATACTTTACAGTCTTTACAAAAGTAATTATCTGCATTTATCATCTCCACTGTCGCTTAAATACATATTTATAAATCAGGGCAAGTACATAAATGCAAAGGGAAGCAACCCAATCTTACCTGAAGTAAAGGATTGTGCCAATGTCATTCTGAAATTTAAGAAATAAATCCAATTCGGTCGTGGGTATTGGAACATCTTTAGCCTGGTTAAAAGCTTCCAATAGGGTCCGAGGTATCACCTGCAGACAAACATTTATCAGTTTAATTCATTTTATACAATCATTTTCTTTATTATTTTCAATATTCATTAGTTTGTTCTCTCTCTCTCTCTCTCTCTCTCTCTCTCTCTGTCTGTCTGTCTCTCTCTCTCTCTGTCTGTCTGTCTGTCTGTCTGTCTCTCTCTCTCTCTCTCTCTCTCTCTCTCTCTCTCTCTCTCTCTCTCTCTCTCTCTCTCTCCAACTATGTAAGATCATGTCAATTCGTTATTCAGAGACAAGCAGTCTATAACAATCATACCATAGCTATCTCCCTATATTTTTCTCTCTCTAACACCAACACAGGTTGAGTATTGGAAGCTATTATGCTAATTATCATCACACTAACCCCCATGATACCCATGTAGGTAACTATTGGGACATTAGTTATTATCAGACTAAGTAACCACCACCAACACTCATGGAGCTATGTTGTCAGTTATGATCTTACCTAAAGCACCTCTCTCAGAACCTCCCCACCCTCCCTCTATGACAATAATGAAAGTCGATTATTGGATCAAATGATGATACTTATCATCATACGAAACTCTCCCTCTGGAACTCTTATTAAGGTTGTTTCCTGGCAGGTATGCTCTCAATTATCTCACTAAACAACTCTCTCTCTCTCTCTCTCTCTCTCTCTCTCTCTCTCTCTCTCTCTCTCTCTCTCTCTCTCATAAAGGTTAATTACTAGAAGCTATGCTACTATCCTATCAAGTATCACACTATGCACCCCCCCCTCACTCTCTATGTGGAATATTTATAATATTCTTTACAATGTGAATCTGGACACTAGTGGTTATAATATTCATTACATTGAAGCCAGTAATGATAATATTCTTTACATTGTAAACCTGTAAACCAGTAGTGATAATATTTTTTATACTGTGAATATGGACACCACTAATGATCAAATTATTTACATTGATAATCTGGACACCTGGGATGAGAATATTTTTTAAATTGTGAATCTGAACAACAGTAGTTATCATATTCTTTACAATGTGAATCTGGACACCAGTATAGATAGCTTTCTTTACATTGTAAATCTAGACACCATTGATGAGAATATTCTTTAAATTGTGAATCTGGACACTAATATTGATAATATTCTTTATAATGTGCATCTGGACACCAATAGCAAAAATAGTCTTTACAATGTGAATAGTGATGCCATTAGTGATAATGTTCTTTATATTGTTAATCTGGACACAAGTAGTGATAATATTCTTGACATTGTGAATCTGGACACCATCAGTATTAATTATCTTCAAGCTATAAACCATAATGTAATACAAATTTATATAATGGAGTTAAAAATGAATTCCGACAATCTACTTATGCATGAATACCATCTAATAGCATATGTCCATTGGCAGCTTTGCTTGCTACCAAAAGCTAAATCATTTCTGACAAAAGCTTTCTTCAAAATCAGTAGGAATTACTAAATATCACAATAACATGAAAATCTAATTAGGTTATTTACATGTAAATACAAATATTTCAAACTAACATTTCTTTTGCGTTACATCCATTATTGTCTACGAAATTGCACTAACAAGGATTTTTGACAAACAATTACAAGCCAAGATGTCAAGAAATATATAGCAAAGTTGAAAACTTGTTTTGTAATGGTCATTCAAAATTTCACCAATCATTTACAAATGGATAGAAATAGCACAATACCAGTATACATGACTAAGTAAAGTGGCTTCTAGTCAAGGATCTCAGCAAGGCTTTGGTCCTCATATGGTATTTATATCTACGGTAACTCAAGTTGTTTTTACTTAGTGATCCTAACATGATTTTATTCCAGAAAAAGTATATACTGGGTATAGCTAACTCATTAATTCTAAAAAAAATAGCTAACTCTTGAAGATTTTATAATTAATTCTAACAATGTTTTGGTCCTCAAAAGATATGTATGTATGTATGTATGTATGTATGTATGTATGTATGTATGTATGTATGTATGTATGTATGTATGTATGTATGTATGTCTAACTCATGTGTATTTTAGTCATTAATTCTAACATGGTTTTGGTTCCCAAAAGATCTATATAGCTAACTTATGTTGAGTTTCGTCATTAATTCTGACAAGGCTTTTGTCCCCGAAAGATATATATTTAGCTAACTCATGTGGAGATTAGTCATTAATTCTAACAAGGTTATGGTCCCCAAAGAATATATTTAGCAAACTCATGTGGATTTGAGTCATTAACTCTAATAAGGTTTTGGTTCCCAAAAGATGTATATAGCTAACTCATGTAGATTTTAGTCAATACTTCTAAAAAATGTGTTGGTCCCCAAAAGATATATAGAGCTAAATCATGTGGATTTTAGTCATCAATTCTAACAAGGTTTAGGTCCCCTCCCCTCACACCCAGAATGTATACATGTCTAACTTGACTGACTTTGGCTCAATAATGCTAATAAGAGTTTGGTCCTTCAAAAGTAAGATGTCTAACTCGAGTGACTTTTACTCAAATATGTTAAGAAGGTTCTGATCCCCAAACATGTCTAACTAAAGTAATGCTTACTATATGATGTCAAGAAGGTTCTGATCCCTAAACATATCTAACTCAAGTGAATTTTACTAAATGATGTCAAGAAGTTTCTGCTCCCCAAACATGTCTAATACAAGAAATGTTTACTATGTAATGTTAAGAAGGTTCTGATCCCTAAACGTGTCTAACTCAAGTGACATTTGCTTTATCATGTTAAGAAGGTTCTGATCCCAAAACATGTCTAACTCAAGTGATGTTTACTCTAGAATGTTAAGAAGGTTCGTATCCCTAAACATGTCTAACTTAAGTGATGTTTACTATAGAATGTTAAGAAGGTTCTGATCCCTAAACATGTCTAACTCATGTGACTTTTACTCAACTATGTTATGAAGGTTCTGATCCTTAAGTATGCAAAACTCACGTGACGTTTACTCTATAATGTTAAGAAGGTTCTAATCCCTAAACCTGTTTAACTCAAGTGACTTACTAAGTGATGTCATGAAGTTTCTGGTACCTAAATATGTCTAACTCAAGTTACTTCTACTCAACTATGTTCAGAAGGTTTGATACCTAAACATGTCTAACTTAAGTTTTTTTTACTACATGATGTTAACAATGTTTTGGTACCTCAAAAATACAGTAATTCAAAAATGTTTAAATAAATGCATAACTGCTTTTATGACTAGACACCATAAGCAAGTGTTCTTAATAAGAATTCTTACATCATACAATTTCAGGTTAGCAGGATCAGTGGCCATAGTGAATGCAACATCAACTCCTTTTCCATTTTAGAAAAATCAGACATCATTAGAAGACAATTGGTAAAATCTCCATGCCATTTTCATTCATGAGCAACCCATGACAATATAACATGTTCTTCAGGAGGAATTGCTATAGTAATAGTTTCAAGATGGCTGCCATGATGGCACTATCAAGAGCAAGAAAAATAAGAATTTCAAGATGACTGTTATGATAGCAATAATTTGTATTTAGGACCAACTAAACTTCATAACAAGCCTTTTGAAAATAACAATGTCTAGGAGCACTGATGACAAGATTATTGAGATGGATAGCATGGTCAGGTGACGGTCATATTTAAAGCAATAATGGCATTATGGTCATTTAGGACCAAACAGATATTGGGATGAATGTGCAAGTAAAGTTTCACTGCAATCCTACAAGCATGCTAGACAGAATAGAAATAATTTGTATAAATGGACAACAGGCCATCCCATGAGCTCCTCATCTCCTGTGACCAGTAGAACTATACACTGAAATCTACGGAGGGCATCTTCTAATGACCATGATATATATGCAAGTTTAATATATGTGGTGCTATATTGTTAACAGGTAGAAGGCAGCTAAATATTATGTCCCCTTCAACTATATATCTATCAAGGTATACACTATAAAAGTTGACTTGTCTTTTACATTGCATTTGTAAACATGTACCTTGATTCCAGCAGCCTTGAGCCTCATCAACTCTCTTTCCAGAAGGATCCAACGTGCAGGTACCTCCTCTCCCCAGTATGGTTGCTGCGATGCTACCTCTACAATTTTCTTCTTCAAAGCCACTAATTTGCTATCTACAACTGTGTTGTCAATGGCAAAGTCCTCATCAACCAAGTGAAACATGGTAGGTTTATCCTTGAGATAAGAACGGATATCTCTAAAGTATTTCTCACATACCTCATGACGATACGTCTGTAACAGAAAGAAGATCAGCACAAAGTGAATGTAAGAAAACCCACCTGCAGCTGAGTCAGAGAAATAAATCACTGAAAGATTATTATTTATTTAATTGTTAGTGATGGCAGCAATACATGATGGTGATGGCACAAAGTGTTTACATGCCTGAAAGGTCTTCATGCATGGATGCTCTCTTTCCACTTTAATTAAAAAAAATGAGCAGGTTTACAGAAGAAATTACTAAAAGCTTTTCCTACATTTAGTAACAGTGACCCTATTAGAGGGAAGATTAGGATTCTTGTTATAAATGGGAAAAGACTTTATGCCAAAATGCTTATTTCTAATATGATCACATTCTCTTCAACAGTCATGGAGACAAAGTTTAATTTGTTTCGGTTTTCAGTAAGGGCAGCAATATTTGATAAAACTGCAAGTCCTCTGTGGCAAATTACTGTCTTATATCATCAGCAGTCTTAAAAGTTGTTTATAAATTGTTCTTAGTTTCTAATAGGAACCAGATTTAAAGATGAATTGGGATATCATATTTTGTATACATTTAAAACTGTTCTTCAAGCCAAAATGTCTTGCCAAAAATGAGATACTGCGTGGCAGTTTCTGTGAAATGAATTGCTATTTTCATTAAATTCTATTTTGAGTAATGGTGGCCATAAATCAGAATGGTAATCAATGGAATAACGAAACAGTTTTTGGATCTGAAACTTTATATTTGACTCGAACCATTACAACTTTTATGAAGGAAAATTAAAATACATCTCTTCAAAAATAGTTAATTAAACTACCTTAGGACCACTACCTCACAAATCCAGCCCTCTCAATTTAAAAATTGGCTATACAAACCAAAATATTGTCTGCTCACATATATATGCGAGTCATCCTTGCAACAGTTCCATTCACAAATATCTATCAGCTGATGCCACTAAAACACATGTGTGTTCATTAGTTCTTTCAACGCTGGACTATTTTAACTCAATTATGTCTAGTTCATCTCAATATCTACTCCAGAAACTTGACAAAGTTCAAAACACAGCTGCTCGGATTACATTGCCAGCCATTGATGCCTAGGAACCATACATTGCCAGCCAGTGATGCATAGAATCCATACATTGCCAGCCAATGATGCCTAGGATCCATACATTGCCAGCCAATGATGCCTAGGATCCATACATTGCCAGCCAATGATGCCTAGGATCCATACATTGCCAGCCAATGATGCCTAGGATCCATACATTGCCAGCCAATGATGCATAGGATCCATGCATTGCCAGCCAATGATGCCTAGGATCCATACATTGCCAGCCAATGATGCCTAGGATCCATACATTGCCAGCCAATTATGTCTAGGATCAAACCATTTTGCTCTAATGCAATGTACACAGATATCGCACCAATGCCTTGAGCTGAAATCCTCATAAAGCAACTTTAAAAATTAAGCAAATGATTTATTTCCCTAAAATAAAAAGTGAAAACTCAAAAGACACGTATAGCATTGCGAATAAAATCTCAATTTTAGATGTCCTATCATAATGTCCAGGAATATAGATTGTTCTGAATTCCTATAGTCTGGAATGTCCCGATGTATTACAATAGTGTAATCCAGAACATATTTGAAAGAATTCTCAATCATCTCAAAGAAAAGTTTTAATTCAAAAAGTAAAAAAGCAACTTTGAAATTATAATGTACAATTTAAATAATTTCTCTCAAGTTACATATGAACACAATAATAAATGATTCTAGATACTGATCGTAAAACAGGAATTAAAAACCATGTCGATCAACTGAGTATATTTTCAAATTTTCATTTGTCTCGAGTTCTCATCCAGTGGTAATTCCAATTTAATTGTCAATAATACTGAAACTTGGCCTCAAATACTAGAATACAAATTATTTAAGACAAACAAGCACAATTGACTTGTGATCAAATAAGAATTTCAATTTAATTGTCAAGAAGACTAGACCCAGGCATCAAATACTTGAATACAACTTATTTACAACAAACAAGCATAAGTGAAGTCAGGTAGGATGGCAAAGTTCAGGTACAAGATATACATTTAATACATATATCAAATATGAGGAAGTGTCTGTTGTGGTTGTCATGTTGTGGTTGTCATGACTCGTATTTATGCACTTTGATTAGTACTTGTGGGTACAGTCAGGATCATTCATGGCCACTGCTATTGTCTTTTTGATAATTAAGAGGGAGTGCATGATGACTCAGATTGGCCAATGTCGGTAACCAGTTCTTATCCACAAAACCTGATTGTGTCATGAGGATCACCAAACTATTCTATCCAAATTTAAGATTACTCTGATTGACTCAAAGGGCATGTAACTCACCTGCAAGTCAAAGTCAAGGCTGTCAGGAAAAAGATTCGTACGATAATTGCTTTAATGAGATCCTGTCTAAATGCTTGATTTGCAGTGATTGAACCATGTTAGGACCAAGGGCAGATTCTTTCTTTGAAACATTATGATGGATTTGGATGTATTAAAATTAACTAGTAGGTCTACATAGGTATTTATCATGACATATATTATTTTTGCCATGGTGCCTGAATGTCATGGAGCTGTAGCATGTGATGGTAGTTGGTGACAACTTTTTCTCCTTATTGAGCACCATAAAACAGTCGGCTAGTCAAGGCATTCAAATGGACTATGGCACTGCCTCTACATCAGTCCCTGAAAAGATCCGCCATAAAACTTCAGAATTAAAGGCAGTCTTCCTCTCAAGAATACATCCCCACTTTAAGGTCTGAATTCATTTCTCACAAGGTTGTTGATTACAAAGGTGAAGTGTGAAGGAGAAGATGGTATGGAAAATATTGAAACAGCTGTGATCCTGGTTGTTTGACAAGATTTGGCTTGGCCTTAAACGTAATGGGTAGGTTTTTTAATACATCGAGTAGATTGTTGATGCAGGACTTTTCCCATCTAGGAGGAGTAATCAAACGTTTCTTGCAATTCTGACACAATATGTTGGGAAATAATTTCAGCGCCAAGATCATGTGTGTGCATGTTGTCAATGGATGTGTGTGTATGTGTGTGATTATGATTTTTAATGTAGCTTTAACAATCTTTCAGTCATATCACTACAATGTCTGCAGTGAGGCAGTTTATAATGATGTCTAGTACTGGGGCATCATACCGCAGACATGTAGCATGATGTCCCACCCAATCACATTATTCTGACACCAAGATAATCTGTATGTGTGTGTGTGTGTGTGTGTCGTCAATGGATGAAGGTACTATTCTGTTTTACAATACTAGAATATCAGCCAGAACAATGAATTTTCTGGTAATTTGTTTGATTTTCATGTTGATCTGAAGATAACAACATCAATGCAGAAGCTGATATACAAGCATGAATAGGTCAGGTGACCAAGTGCTTCTGTTTGAGGAGCAAGTCATCAATACAGAGTTGCTAAACATAAACATGAATGGTATCCTGATGAGGCTTTGATTTCAGAGCTCAAAGGCATTTATGGTTATTTTTTATTCCTAGTGGGCTGATGTGAAGAGGACGTTCCCTAAGGCATCATCTGCCTCTGACCATATCAAAGCCCAGCAGCTAAAGTGCTCTCCATCTGTAGGTAATGGAAGCATTTGCAACACGAATGTATAACGATAACCTAGAGGTTTCAGATCTGCTGCCACATTGAGTAACCTAAGGAGCTGCAAGAAAACACCTGACATTGACATTGTAATGGAAATGGATTCTACAAGACAAGTGGTACGTCAGATGCATACATGAAGTAGATATGCTAGAGTGAGATTAAGTACAAACTGCATACCCTGATAGACAAAACACTGGCAAGTCAAATTTGTCCCAGCTCCCCAAGAACCTGAAATAACAGGGAATGTCAATTGGATGAGGATGATGATGCAATCTACAACTTTAGTGAAAGATCAGGCTCTGTTATTTAGACTGGACAGATGGACTTGAAATTGGTAAATGTTCTCTTTGCAAGAAAACACAAGA
Source organism: Unio pictorum (assembly GCA_030141615.1). Classification (NCBI taxonomy): domain Eukaryota; kingdom Metazoa; phylum Mollusca; class Bivalvia; order Unionida; family Unionidae; genus Unio; species Unio pictorum. The sequence goes on from JARLTB010000003.1 coordinate 2,049,291, forward strand.
CACTTGTGTGGTATCAGATGGAAATGAACATGAAGATTGGCATCTGTGAGATCGCAAAATGACTGCCTCCCCATCCATTTGAATGCTGAATACTTGGCCATCATTCATTATCTCCATCTTGAACATCAGAGGAAGAATGAATTCACTGAGGCAACTCAAGTCTTTTAATGCCCACAACTTGCAATTGGCCTTCTTTATAAGAAACATACCTTATTATAACCCCTCATAGTTTTTTTTTCATAAATCTTCTCTGCCAGTTTATTGATGAGTGACTGCATTACATACTGAAAGATATATGTTCCTCCTGTTCTGATGGCAAATTCATAAGAAGGGATGAAGAAAAAAACTGGACAATGGTGTAGAAATGAAACATTTCCTTCCTGAAAAAATCTGTCATCCATCTGTTATTCAAGAATAGGTTCACCCAATGAGCCGGGAGGATGGTCAGCCCATCTGTCAGAAATGTGCAAGCTGAACAGGTCTGCTTTCATACAGGTCTTGTCAACATAATGATTGGACAAATTTTCCACTTCTGTCCCCTTCCTGATCTGAATGGGTAAGTCGGCTGAGTTATACAGAAGGATCTTGCGCTAATATTCCTGTCCTTACAAATACATGAAGCCATATGTCTGATCAATCAGTCGGCTCTAACAATAAGATCCCCTTTGGGTTAATAAGAAAAATGTGTCCAAATAAATACAACGTTTGGATGGATACCTTGAATTGAATACAAAAACAATTGGAATCAATTTGAGTCTTATTTCATACTATGTTGTATACAGAAGTGAAGCTTAAATACTGGCAACACCTAGTGGTGGAAAGCACAGGTAATGGCAAATGTCTTTTTCTAAATGATAATTAGCCAGAAAAGACAAATTTTCATCATTTTGAAGGACTGGATTTTGATGTAGCAGGCATCTATTCCTAAGTTTTTTTTTTTTAGGGTTCAACACCATTTTTCAACACACAATAGGCTATAAATGGCTGCCAGTATTATTGGTGGAGGAAGAACCCGGGTAAACCCACGGAAAGAACCACCTACCCATGAGAAGCATATGGCAAGCTTTCTCACATCACTACATTAGCCGAATCTTAGACTCAAACCCACGCAGACAGAGGTGAGACGGCAGTGATCCGTACCAGAGAGAGCTTTAGACCACTCAGCCACTCGGGGCCCCTACATATATTCTTAAATGTCAATCCCAAAAGCCAATGTATTTAATGGTGAAATCAGTATATGCTGGCAAAATTCACATAATATCAACATTAAAATTTTCCTCAATCACTGCACAGAAAGCTCTGTCCAGTAATTATCTAGTCAAGTGAAACTAATGGAGCTGACGTATATATGTGGATGGTACTAAACAGTAAATATTCATAAAAATCATCTGCATCACCTATCTGGTCTATAATATTTTCCAGACATTGGTTTCAAGCATATTATAGGTCAAATACATATCACTAAATTAATATACATAATTAATATACATGTGACCATCGTTCCCTCTAAGCTGCGCGTGTGCACAGCTGCTCAGGCATCCCAGCACAGCTTAATTGTCAATTTTTGCTCAATCCAACGTTAAATTTTGCTTGTCTCCGTAATGCTACCATTCGCTTAGAGGGAATGTTGCATGCGACATGGCAAAGATTATCAAAATGGTGCTCATATGTATGCGATGTATTGTATTTGAAAAATAAATTATGTGAGTTCTTATCTGATCCTGATTTAACCATCAATGTAATTGTATCTGGTCCTGATTTAATCATCAATATTATCGTATCTAGTCCTAATTTAACCATCAATGTAATCATAACTGATCCTAATTTAACCATCAATGCAATCGTATCTGGTCCTGATTTAACCATCAATGTAATCATATCTGGTCCTGATTTAACCATCAATGTTGTCATATCTGGTCCTGATTTAACCGTCAATGTAATCATATCTGATCCTGATTTAACCATCAATGTAATTATATATGGTCCCAGTTTTAACCATCAATGTATCCAAAGAGTACAGTGTATCCATCATTACCAAACAAACCTTTGCTTTTCCTGGTGGTTGTTCCTACTTTGCATTTTGCTCAGTAAATTTGTATTTCAAAATGTACTTGCAGAAGCATTAAATTAATATGTTGTCATATGAATTTTCTTTTGTACGGAACATCATTTTCATCTGTCAGAACTATACTGGAATTTCATATAGAACATCAATATAGGGTCTCAGTTCCATTTCAGGACCATTCAGTCTTGTAGCAGCCCGTGGTAATTTAACAACCAAACAGTTAACCTTCTATTAATTTCTAATAATTCTGATATTACTATGGAGTAAAGTCAGGAATAAATAAATAAAATACATCAATATGTGGATACATTAATGGAGAAAAAGGTTTTAATCAATTTGCCATTTCATAAATTTGCAAGAAACTAACATTATTTCTTACTTTTGTTATACTTGTCATTAAAGATAATATTAATAGAAGCTATATATTAAAATGTCTTCACATTATTAATACATACAATGGGCTGGAAAGCAACTAACATCAGGACTGGGACTGCAAGAACAGAATAACACAGATGCAAAACAGCCTGCCATTATTTCAAGAGTAGCAAAGTTGCAAAATGACCAGATGCTGTTTCAGAACTAGAAATAGCATATTTTTATATAATAAAAAAAACCAAGTCATTAAATATTAACACTCATACTGATATATTTTAATTGCAACTAAATAGATGCACAGGTTCATAATCATTTGTGATGACAGCAACCAATTTTTCAAAAGTTTCAGTCAGACAATAATCCATACCATCAAATTCGGATCTGATTCTTTTTATCATCTTCTGAAATGTCAATATTTACTCATGATCTTGAAACTTTACCTTTTCTTTTTCTGCATCCACTTTCCTCTTCTTCATAATTCTTTGTGTGTTGGGCTGACTGTCAGTGGAGACAGGATGGGCACCTGCCAAAATAATTATTTATTGTGCAATCTTTAGTTCACTAAATCTCAAGACCTAACTAAGAACATACATTTGTATCAACAGGGGAGATAAACAGCAATATGTATCAACAAAATGTGAGAAAAGATGGCAATATGCATCCAGCAAAAAGCTGACATTGGTCTTTATGTCAAGCATACCACAGAGGTATATTGCAAAACAAACAGGATGAGACAAAATGATACTAATATAAATGACAAGGAAAACACTTTTAAAGCTTATATAGGTTGCGAACAGACATACATGTAAATGACCGTACATAAATACATAAATAAATTTGGCTGTAAAAGTGACTGCACTGTAATAAGCTTCCACCAAGATGAGCTCTACAAAATGAAAAGACTGGATATCAAAATTAAAATACTGGACATCAAAATTAATATGCCTAATGTCAAAATTAAAATACTGGATGTCAAACTTAAAACACCGGATGTCAATGTGATCATTATGTTCAGTTTCCACTAAAGTAGGCTCCACGCTGAATATTGTGGTTAATCTATGTTGCTGAAACAAAATACAAATGAATGGGTACAAAGGCATATTGTTATGCACATTTCATGTGTATTGTTGTTAGTTTTTTCACTCCATGATTATATAGTATGCATAATTGTGTTTATAATTTTACCATTCCAAAATAAAGTTAATGTTGTACCTGACTAGGGATTTATTTTGGTAAACAAATACTAAATAGCTAATATGTTCCTATGATTCTGGATTAAGTATTCAGCTTATTATTAATCAAAACATATTTATTGTAGTCTAAGGCTGGGACACTGGAATTCCCTCAAAGAATAACTTGCTGTACCTGATGTTGACTGCATTCTTTATTATAAATTTAGTAACAGATTTTATTCTGTAAACAACCCAGGATCTTCTAAAATGAAAAACTCTACTAAATAGACATTGTAATTTGAGAATTGTTGATTGTTACCTAAATCAAGTAGAGGGGCTTATAATCTTGTTCTTTTAAGAAATTACTCATTCCTGTGATAATATCTGTAGCAGAAATCATTTGCATTGTTATGTTCAGATTTTAATTTATTCAATTTAATGGAAATACAATGTGCTCTTCAACAGAATCAATAACTTGGAATTATACTGAATTCAGACAAGAACATACTGGATTATATTATTGTGATTCACCAAAGACTGTTGGCACATCTCCACATCACAGGCTAACAAAGGCACATCAACACATTTAGTGTTGGATCTTATTTCGAATGCCCCAGTAATGTGATTAGAACATTATTCGAGCAGACTAGTGATCTAACTTTTTGGACTCTTTGGGATTTAAGTAGTACTACTTAAAGTTCTTGTTAAATTGCCTCTTTTTGTCCAAGGGGAAATACACTATTTGCTGAACTTTTCAAAACTTGTTGGTTTTCACTTTTTTCTATTATCTAGTTTAAGACAACAGAGGTGTAATAATACATGTACATGGATGTGAAAGTGACTGAACTGCAATGAGTTTCCACCAAGGTGAACTCCACAAAATTAAAAATATTGTTGAAATACAAATCAAAATTAAAAAACATTAATATAGTTCCTTAAACAATCTGTTTTGATCTCCAATTTTCCAGTTCATGTATCACAAAGTAAAATTAATGCTCTTCTAGGTTAAACTAATTTTCCAGTCAATTTCATCCTTTAAACTGCTGACTGTTGAAACCAAAACTGATATTCCTCAGCAATACACATCTAACAAGATTTTCAAATCAGCTGATGTGGCAGGCATAATGCATTTCAAAATTGGCACCATTTTAATATAGGATTAACTAGACATCATCAGTAGTCTATTGGTGAAACCATTATAATAATGATCATCCATTCAAGGGAGGTAATAAGGTTTAGAAGATGGCCATCATGTCAGCCTTACCATTTTAACAACTAGGCATCATAAGAAAATATGTCTGTGATAGCCACATCTTGAAATGAAATTCATTTTGGAATAGAGATATGAATATTTGCAAGATATGGACCATGCTAATCATAGTAAGTCAGTTTGATTCAAGACCAACCAGATATCTAAAAAAAAATGTACTCTTCTGATGAAAACCTATATCAAAATGACTTAATATTTAATAGGAGTAGAAATAATGTGATTTTCAATATCGCTAAATGCTGGATGTCAGATCAGCACCATTTTGATTTAAGATAAAGAAAAAACAAGTCTTTTCATGAAAAAACCATGATGACGTGATAATTCATTTAGGAAAATTAGAAATAATAATTAATTTTAAAACCAGTTAAATGGGAAACACATTTGTTTAGGCCTGATTTCAACCCAATGCAGATATGACCATCAGACTAGGAATTGTAGAAATAAACCTAGTCTGAACTAGTCATCCTTGTTTGTGATCATGACTGATGCCAGATATGGCAGCCATCATTGCAATCATCATTGATAATAGATTTGACAGCCATCATTGCAGCCATCATTGACAATAGATTTGATAATCATCATTACAATCATCATTGATGCCAGATTTGACAGCCATCATTACAATCATCATTGATGACAGAATTGACAGCATTCATTGCAGCCATCATTGATAATAGATTTGATAATCATCATTACAATCATCATTGATGCCAGATTCGACAGCCATTATTGCAACGATCATTGATGCCAGATTAGAATGTCATTATTGCAATTATCATTGATGCCAGATTAGACAGTCATCATTGATGATAGATTTGACAGTCATCATTACAATCATCACTGAAGCCAGATTTGACTGCCATCATTGCAATCATCATGGATGCCAGATTTGACAGCCATCACTGTTATCATCATTGATGTCAGATTTGACAGCCATCACTGTCATTATTGATGATAGATTTGACAGTCATAATTACAATCATCTTTGATGCCAAATTTGACAGCCATCATTGCAATCATCATTGATGATAGATTCGACAGCCATCATTGATGCTAGATTAGACAGTCATCATTGCAACCATCATTGATACCAGATTTGACAGCAATCATTGTGCTCATCATTGATGACAGATTTGAAAGCCATCATTGTGACCATCATTGATGTCAGATTTGACAGCCATCATTCTCATCATTGCATTGATGGCAGATCAGCACCATAATTACTTAGGTTCATTTACATGTCATGAAACCAATTTCAGTGAAAACTCTATTTTCATATAATCATCTATTTATCAGGAGTATCAATAATAAGAATTAAAATGGGAATCATGGAAGTCCAAAGTTGAAAGTTAAACTGGCACCAGGCCATCTACAAGTTATACAATTATTTGTATCCTCAAAACCCATGTCTGTGTGATCAACCATTCAAAATTAGTGGTGACAAGATTTTCAAGTTGGCCACATTGGTGAGTGCTATGTTGGATGACAAATATACACAATTTTAATTTAGGAGTAATCAAATAATCACACAGCATGAATTATTATAAAACGCATACCAAACTGAACTCAAATAATAATCCTAATTATAAGACCCATACCAAACTGAAATCAAACAAAAATCCTTATTATAAAACCCATACCAAACTGAAATCAAATAATAATCCTAATTATAAAACCTAAACGAAACTGAAATCAAACAATAAGCCTTATTCTAAAAGCCAAACCAAACTGAAATAAGATAATAATCCTAAATATAAAACCTCAACCAAACTGAAATCAAATAATAATCTTAATTATAAAAGCTAAAGTAAACCAAACTGAAATCAAATAATAATCCTTATTATAAAACCCATATGAAACTGGAATCAAACCTAACTGAAATCAAATAATAATCCTTATTATAAAACCCAAATTAAACTGAAATAAGAAAAGAATCCTTATTATAAAACCCATACCAAACTGAAATAAGAAAAGAATCCTTATTATAAAACCCATACCAAACTGAAATTAAATAATAATCTTTATTATAAAACCCAAACTAAACTGAAATAAAATAATAATCCTTATTATAAAACCCATACCAGAATGAAATCAAATGATAATCCTTATTGTAAAACCCATACCAAACTGAAATCAAATAATAATCCTTATTATAAAACCCATACTAAACTGAAATCAAATAATAATCCTTATTATAAAACCCATACCAAACTGAAATCAAATAATAATCCTTATTATAAAACCCAAACCAAACTGAAATTAAATAATAATCCTTATTATAAAACCCAAACTAAACTGAACTTAAATAATAATCCTTATTGTAAAACCCATACCAAACTGAAATTAAATAATAATCCTTATTATAAAACCCAAACTAAACTGAAATAAAATAATAATCCTTATTATAAAACCCATACCATAATGAAATCAAATGATAATCCTTATTGTAAAACCCATACCAAACTGAAATAAAAGAATAATCCTTATTGTAAAACCCAAACCAAACTGAAATAAAATAATCCATGGCAAAGATCTTCTGCAGAAACTAAAATCTACAACAATGGCAAATGAGGGGCCTGAGTTCTTCTGACTATATGATGGAGATTAACCTAATAGGACTCAAGGTACTAATGGTATGACAAACTGGAACCAGTATGAAAATGGGTGAAGATAAAATAGTTTATATTTGGGTTTCACTGACCAGGATTGGTTGATTACATAAGATACATATTAGTAAAGAGAATCGTTTGAAAGCTTATCCTAGTTGCAAGTAAACACAACTAGAGAGAGTGTTTTATTGAATTCCAGTCTTTTTGTAGAGAAGCTGGGTGAATCTATACTGATAATCATAGGTTTGATCATGATTTATTATGAAGCCCATACCAAACTGGAATTAAACAATAATAATTAGTAAACGTTTGATACAGAAACACTTTTTTAAGGATGTAAAATAAAGAGCCATAATCCCGCTGAATAAGATGAGGAAATTGAAAACGTATTTAATGTTTCATCAGAATCAGGAAACGTGTCATTATGCCAATGATGCCTAAATACAGTGCCTCAAATAACCTAACACAAACCTTACAGGCACATTTGGGGTATAAAGGTGGATGGACTTATTTGTGTTACTTTCTCTCTGACAATGCTAGTGCAAAGATGTCTGAATTAGCACCTCATTCCAATTATGTGATTTAAACTTTTTTTGTCCTCTCACCTGTGTAAGCAACAAGTTGGGAATCCCTGTTTTTAAAGCAGGTGTGGAACACAGACAAATAAAGTTATGCATTACTATAATATGGTTTACAATTTTTGTTGTGGAGAATAAAAAGCTACACATTACATACCATTAAAATTCTGCACTCCTCAATTAAGTTATGCATCACTATAATAATATGGCTCTACAGTTTTTGTAGTGGATAATAAAAAGCTTCATGCTAGTTACCATTAAAACTCTACATTCTCCAATAAGGTTATGCATTACTATAATATGGCTCTACAATTTTTGCGGTGGAGAATGAAAAGCTACATGTTACATACGATTCATATTCTACACTTCCCAATAAAGTTATTCTGATGAAAATAAAGTCAGGATGACAGGCATCAAAAGGCCATAACTCATCTAAATGGAGACATGTAAAACAAAAATCAAAAAATTCCAGCAACATAAGCAGCCAAGCCAAAAGTATGATTCAGATCAAACAAATGAAACTAAAATTACATGAAAATTGAGCATTTCAAACAATTTCAGCTAAATGACAAATAAAATAGTTCCACTTTATATGACTGATTTTAAAGAAATGTATTCCTACACCATTGTAACTGTTTCCAACACCAAACTATCTGATCTGGAATTCTGTGTTCCTAAAACATAATCATGTTTCCCATTCTTACATCAACTATGAAGACAGTCTTTGTGTACAAACTATTTAGGGGCATATATCAGTTGTCCATTCAGTTGTCATCCATCGTATACACATGGATCTTGTGGATAAAAATTTCAAGCTGAGACCCACAGGTCCTAACGAAATAAGCATAGATGTATGGGTCACTGTCAGCTGTATGTTTACATAGGATATTTATTCATGCCCATTAAGTGAAATGGGATAAATAAATGGTCAATATCAATTGCATGAATACATTTATCTTTCCTTGTTCTGTGTGTGATTATGTGCATTCTTTTTTGGGTTGTCAATAGTTTCAATGTTATAATGCTAGGTACAAGATCCAGAGAGAGAGCAAAACACCCTTTTGGTCAATATAAAAAACACCTGTGTAAAATTCTCTTATCATGCTCGTGAAGTACATGGGGTTAGAGGGGACGGTCTCAATAATTTCTTTGTTATGTCCCAGGGATATATTCCCATATGTAAAGAGAGGCTCCCCAGCACTTTGACAAATATAGAAACTTGGTTTATTGATCGCATCACCAATTTCTCTGCCATATGAGACAAACAACACCAGGCTATCCACAGATCCATCCCCACCTGGCCCCTTGAGAGTTTTCAACATGAATCCGGAAAGTGTTCTTGGAATAAACAATGTCTGACAAAAAAAAGATATAAACAGTCTCTGGTTTGGCAAGACCTCATGTGATCAAATCGATATTTATTAATTAACCATGGATTCTTTAGAAGATTGACAACCAAAACACTAAGCAACTAATCTTTTTTAAAGTGCTGCTGCTGCTGGAAAGAAACTTAGGAGGAATCCTGTAACTGATGTCATCCAGATGAACCTCCTCCTCACCCTACCCTTTGCATATGTACATTTGTTATAAAACTATCACCTATCTATTGCACTAAGTTATAATTCATCAACTATTTTTCATCTTCTTCATTCACAATACCATGCTCAGTGGCCTGATCTTGCTCATAATCCTGCAGATGCTTGAATGTTGTACAACACAATAGTCTTGGGTCTCACTGGATAGTTTCGCATTTTGACACCTCCCTAATATTTAAGGTAGAAGGCATGAGCCTAATTATCACCATTATATCATTTTTCAGTTCACACATAAGCCAAATCTGTAATGTGGTTTAGATTTACTTTCAGTTAGGTTTGGAAACTGGTTGACTTGTTGGTGACTGCCTGTCACAGTTAGACTAGCACAGAAGATCACATGCATTACTTGGGCTTCAAATGAGTCACGGACTTGGCTTGCATATTTACATGTGTCTGCTACAGAGGTAAATATATAAAAATCTAGATGGTTGAGGGGTGATGAAAAGTATGCTAAATTTTTACAGTACTAGTGAGCTTTATTCATGTATAAGGCACATACTGGTTATTTTAGCTCTCTTGTCACAGGCAAATATTCAAAATACCCCCTTTATGTAAAAAATGAATGTAAAGAAGAGGGGTTTGGGGCAGTCTTGAATCAGTATAAAAGCCACTAATTGCATGAGGAATTAATTTTAATTCCTCAGTCGGAATCTTACAAGCATCATTTCAACAAAAATCATTAGTTAATGTTTATTTGTGTCTTAAATGTAATAGTATTATCATTTATTTCCTATACGTCATTGTCAGACAAAAATTTGCCTACAGTGAGACCTTGTGTGATTCAGTGATTGATATGAACTGCCATTTATATGTTTAAAAAAATAACTTCTTGAACCTTTAAATGTTCAACCAGTGTGGAATCACTGTGTGAATACAATACTGTATCCCTTTTGTACACTAGAAAGTTTAGAATTCATCAGAGCGAAAATTATACCTCCAAAAAGTTCTACAAACATAAGTCAGATATGGTACTAATATCACATACTCTAATTTGAATTGAATGTCATTAAACAATAGTTCAACTTTATTCTATAAGTAATTTTATAATTTTAGCTATCTAATTCTATTTAGATTTATTTTTAAAATTCTTTTGTTTCTTCACTGCAGAATCTCTTGATTTAAGACTGTGATCAACTATTATATGATGATTGGTAAATTGAGAATGAAAGTACATTCTCGAATATGAGTTGGCTTTGCCAAATGAATCCCTTGCTGTAAGTAAATACCATTTAACTCTTTAACTACTAATGCTACTTTAGGAATATAACACAAAACACTGCTTGAAAACACTAACATTTATCCAGGAATATAACACAAAACACTGCTTGTAAACACTAACATTTATCCAGGAATATAACACAAAACACTGCTTGAAAACACTAAAATTTATCCAGGAATTTAACACAAAACTGCTTGTAAACACAAAAATTTATCTGGGAGTCTTTTATACTAAGTTATTTATCAAATATATACATTTAATTACTAACACTGTTACCTAGTCACTATGTTCTACTATTTTTTAAGTAAATCCTCGTGATATCTATTTAAAGAAAAAAATCTATTTCTTTTTTCCCCTCATCCAAAACGAAAATTGAGCCGACGCTTTCTGTAAACTCCGTTACTTTCGGCGCACGTGGTTCTCTTGTCCACACTTCGTCGTCTTCATCATCAGTTTCTGTCTCAATTTCTGACAGACTTGATAAAGAAGATATATTAATATCATTACCATTACTTCTTAATTCATGGTGGTCAATATCATCCTCAGAAAAACCGGAAAAGTCGGAATCTGAATCGCTTTCGTAAGTGAACGCCATGGTTTCCACTGTCAACTACAAATGCATGTATTAACAAACACGCGGTACAAATTTTAAAAAAGGAACCGGATTTTGTAAGAACAATCATTTGTTAACTCTAATTTGATTGGTTGAATAGACTTTTACTTCCATATATTGACCAATACGACCGGTTGTAACAATGACATACAGAGCGGATATATCCGTCACTAGGGTTTAGGAAGCATATAAGGCAAGCGGATAAATCCGGAAAAATCCGTCACTGGGAGAAATAGTGCTCTGTTTACAAGCGGATATATCAGTCACTGGTGAGGCTAGGCATATTTAGGCAGCGGATATACACGTCAGTGGTAGTGAATGTGGAATACAGAAAGAATAAAATACAGTGATTGGGCTCCAGTGATTATCAGCCTTAAGGTGGAGGGGATACTGTACCATAACCAGATACAAAATAGGTAATACAGATATTACAAACTTGATGGGGTTATCTAAATATGGGTGAAGCAATATGTTAGAATCTCATTGTTATCAGTACTATTGGTGAAATATATTTTTGATATAAAACTCTGATTGACAGAACCTGTAATTCTGAACAAAATAGTGTTTTAAGATGACAAGTTAGTTAAAACATGAAAATTTAAATTTAGTTTTATTCTAGCAAGTTAAAACAATGTCACATCTATACTTTAACACAGTAGAAAGCCTACAATCTTTTTTCTATTTGCTAGGGCTAAAATCTTTTTTTTCTAGTTGCTAGGACAAGAAAATAGGTCACTGTGACCTACTTCTGCCCATGATGAATATATATATGACTGACTTTTACTAAAATATCCTGGCGGTATACTGCCCGTGATGAATATATCTATGACTGACTTTTACCGATGTATCCTGGCAGTATACTGTCTATGATGAATATATCTATGACTGCCGTTTACCGATATATCCTGGCGGTATACTGCCCATGATGAATATATGTATGACTGACATTTACCGCTGTGGCCTGGCATTATACTGCATAAGAACACTAGAATGAGAAATGCACATAAACCACCTTTAAAGTACATATATGTGCCTCTCATTACAAGGAGAATTAACCTGTATTAGTCAGCATGAATTACCGGTAGTGTGACTGTCTTAAAACCCTCGTCTTGTAAATACAAGGCAAATTGCAAACATATTAAACTATCAAAAACATGTTATTTTACCTCAGACTAAATAAACATGTTATTTTACCTCCAACTAAATAAGTCTTGTTATTTTACCTCAGACTAAATAAACATGTTATTTTACCTCCAACTAAATAAATCTCGTTATTTTACCTCAAACTAAATAAACATGTTATTTTACCTCAAACTAAATAAATCTTACTTTACCTCAAACTAAATAAACATGTTATTTGACCTCAATCTAAATAAACATGTTATTTTACCTCAAACTAAATAAATCTTGTTATTTTACCTCAAACTAAATAAATCTTGTCATCTTACTTCAAACTAAATAAATCTTGTTATTTTACCTCAAACTAAATAAATCTTGTTATTTTACCTCAAACTAAATAAACGTTATTTTACCTCAAACTAAATAAACATGTTATTTTACCTCAAACTAAATAAATCTTATTTTACCTCAAACTAAATAAACATGTTATTTTACCTCAATCTAAATAAACATGTTATTTTACCTCAAACTAAATAAATCTTGTTATTTTACCTCAAACTAAATAAATCTTGTTATCTTACTTCAAACTAAATAAATCTTGTTATTTTACCTCAAACTAAATAAATCTTGTTATTTTACCTCAAACTAAATAAACGTTAATTTTCCTCAAACTAAATAAACATGTTATTTTACCTCAAACTAAATAAATCTTGTTATTTTACCTCAAACTAAAAAAATGTTATTTTACCTCAAACTAAATAAATCTTGTTATTTTACCTCAAACTAAAAAAAACGTTATTTTACCTCAAACTAAATAAATCTTGTTATTTTACCTCAAACTAAATAAATCTTGTTTTTTTACCTCAAACTAAATAAATCTTGTGATATTCCATATTGCTTGAAGTGAATTGAAAATACAGTGACAATATGAATCGACATGGTGTCCCTCTTGAGGGTAAGTTGGGGATAAATTGTTCCCCCATTATCAATTTGAATTCACCTTGCTTTCTTGCTTTCTCTTACTCCACAATATAAACCTAATCCAGGCTAATTAGAGAATGTAAATGTGTGTCTGTTCATTTGATTCAATTACATGTGTTCTTGTACCTGAAAATTGGATTGTAAATTAAAATGTACGATAATACTTAACAACACACCTTAAGTATATAAACGGGTTAATCCATGATTAAAAGTGTTTAGGTTGGCGCTAAGTCACAAAAGGTGCAGCTCAGAAGTCTGTGCCCCTTAAGCTGGTGATCAGACCTAATACAATTACATTCCTGGTAATTGAAAGCTTATGAAATTGTTATGTGGTGTGCTGATTTTGTTCAAAAAGTTGACAAATAGTTGCAGTGTAACATGTTTTCAGGCCTTTAGAATCATGTCACAAGTTACAAATAACGTAAGACATTTTGTAATGGAGTATTGTAGAATAGAACAATTTTGGAAGTCTTTCTTTGTACAAAACAACTGTGGGTTGGAAACATTTGAATTACAATGTTGTGTGTATATGAACATTGGATAGCTTCAATACCACTCTTGAACAGTTCTACCATTTCATTGGTTCTTTCTTCCTGTGCAATTTTATGTCATAAGTGTCCTGTACTGTATATATTCAGATTCAGATGTCACTACATATATGTACTACTTCTGCCATGTTGGTAATATATCCCTCTGTTTTGGAGTACAAGTCTGATTCACCTAATTCGAATCACAATTTCCAGCAAGACATATCAGTTACAATTGTCAAAGCTGTTGATCTTTTTTTAAAAATGTTGACAATGATATGCTATCATCAGTCTACCAAATGAATAGCAGAATAAAATGACCAACTTCATTAATTTCGAAACATATAGTCTAACCTAACATAAAAGCCATGTGCAATTTTTAAGTTTTGCATTTTTATTTTTATTTTTTTCACTTTTAAAGCATTTTTATGCTTTAAGAACAAAATTAAACTTTACCTTTTTAATAGCTAAGTCCACTTATGACCCTGACAACACATAATTATTCACAAAATTCATACAACCCCCTGAGCTACCTGTCCTGCTGGTTGTGGGTTTCTCTACTGTCCTTTTTGATTTCCGCGGCTTACGAAACGTCCTGAGCTGTTCATTGGTAGCAGTATCAGCATGCGTTGATGTGGTAGGCAAAGTAAAGTCTACTGTATCAGATGTCATGGTCTGCGTTTTTGACTTGAATCTCTTTGGTGGCAATTGTCCCTGATCAAAGATATTAAAAATTGTGATAAAACTGCCTTGGAGACAATATATACAACAGTCTAATGGTTAAAGGTAGCATGGTACAACCTTGTAGAAAATATATACAACATTCTAATGATAAATGAAGTATGTCACTAAATTTTAGAATATATATATATATATATATATATATATATATATATATATATATATATATATATATATACAAGTCTGATGGTAAATATAGCATGGAATTACCTTGTAGAAAATAAATTGGTCAGTCCCATCAGGTTTTTATCTGAGTGAAAACCTATGGATCAAAAGACCATACTGTCTTTATTAGCTAATTTGTTTGGGACAAAGACTTATCTTGGATGTTAAGCATTTGCTATTTTATTTCTAAGAAGACCATGCATCCCTGGCTTCATAGCCTCAATTGCCTGCTGATGAGAAGAGGTTGGCCCAGTGTACAAACTTATGGCCTCCACTGGGACATAAGAATGATTTGCAATGAACACTTAAAAAGGTGACCTATAACAGTATGGTCTGCTGCTGCATTGAGCAAGCTTGGTAGGCAAAGGAATTTCCATGTCGACAGAATTTTCCTCAAAAGTAAAGAAGCCAACATGGTTAATATTTCCAATGCCCGATCCTGAGGGAGATGAACTTTTTTTCCTGTGTATTGGTGTCCATTCCTAGGTAAACAATCTGATAAGGTTGGATTTTCCCTTTATGCAAAGCCCAGGCTTGTAAGGAGGATAACTAGGGTTATCATGTCACGTTTAGATATAACTCACGTGATTTTTCTGGAGTATGTGATAGAGATCACAAGATTGTGCCACTGTAGAAATGGCCTGGATATGTGTCTTTACTCAATTCATTATACCATTAAAGACCTAGGAGTTGATGTTGAGCCCCAATGTAAGTACCTTGAATTTGTATACTATGTTGCAGACACATTGCAGGAACAGCTTGTAAGCTGTTTGAATAGGGGAATAAAGGGATGCATCTTGAAGTCAACAATGATCTTCCTCTTCAATGGGATTAATACTAATGTCATGGTGTTTCCAGTGAGAACCAAGGAGCATGAATATATAGATTGAGGGTGCTAAGATTGATGATCAGAGGAAGAGTGCCTTTAGGACTAAGTTTGGGATAAAACCCCTGGTAAACACTGGAGCAAACATTAGGACCATCTTGCTGCGTTATACACTTTGGCTTGCAAGGACTGTGAGGTGGGCATCACTGAGTGGAGCTTTGATAGGATGATTTTCAGAGGTTTTTGTCCAATATGTGGACCTTGGATACTTTGGATGATTTCCAGTACTATCCCTGTATTGATGCTGTGCTTGTGGGAGAGGGACAATGATCTCCTTGGTGGATTGTTTGTGGACTTCTTCTATCTGTCCATTAAAAGGATTGTTAGAGGATAAAGGCTGTGCTCTTAACTTAAACGTAAGGAGGTCCTTCAGGAAATTGCAGGCAGAGAGCATCAAATCATGATCTGCCAATCGTAAATATTAATATGTGGTTACAGTACCAACCACAGTCTGTTGAGGGGCTCTGTTCAGTACTCAGGCAGTTCTCATCTGTAAGACAAATGTCGCAAAATGTATAATACTGTAGCCCTGCACTTGTTTTGAGAACACTGTATCGGTGCCAAGTGAAATCTTAAAAAGTTGACCCAGATATTGATAGCAGATAGTCAAATTAAAGCAATGGAGTGTAAAATGGTCATATACAAGTACTGTACAATACAAACTGCAAGGAGGAGAGGATAAACCTGTGGGTGTGCACATGGATTGTTTTTACACTGAGTGGGCACAGAGCTATATCAAATGATAGTTAACTGGAGCATAGTGATAGCAGACGATTGCTATAACAATAATATCAGTAGGCAAGGTAAAGGACATCATGTCCAGATAGAATGAATGAGGTATGACATTTCAAGACTAAGGATGCCATGGTAAAGGAAACTCACCTGTTAAGTACCAGAAAATGATGTAATTATACATATTAAGGGCATAATTAGATATAAATACATGTACGCATATACATATTGTAACCCAAATCTATCGTGTGAAGTTGCATAGGCTACCTGTGCAATTGACGAAGTCCTCTTTAAATATAATGGAATGCTTATGCTGATGGACATCAATGAAGTGTCGCCAATAGAAAGAGTAAAGCATTTATTAAAAGCATTACCTAAACTTGTACAACCAGAACACAATATGGAAATGTACACAATTGTATATATTACACACATAACATGGAGGCACTGTTATAGGTACATACAAATTTGGTGTGAAAATATCCATTTCAAAGCAATTACCTATAGGGAAAAAGGCCCACACACCGCCAGTACAAGAAAAATTATTGAGGATAGTACCAGAAGCTTTGAGTAGTTTAAAATAGAAACTGATATCTACCTCTTTTTAATGGAATTACACTTGAACAGTTGTGGTAGGGCTTAACGCCATTTTTCAGCACACGATAGGCTATACATGGCAGCCAGTATTATTGGGGGAGGAAGAAATTAGGAAAACCCACGGAGAGAACCACCGACCCACGACAAGCTACTGGCAAACTTTCTCAGATAACTACATTAGCCGAATATTAGACTCAAACCCACATAGACAGAGGTGAGATGGCAGTGATCCATAATGGAAAGCGCTTTAGACCACTCGGCCAATCTGGGCCCCAACTTGTACAGTAAAAACTCCTCCCAGCAACCGAGTGACCACCAGTCATTTATGAACAAAATCATAATGCAGAGATTGATTTTATGATATAAATGCTGTTATGAGTGACCACCTGCTGAAGACAAATAACGACCATGATGTCTTCACAAAATATACATTTTGACATTGCAGTATAATATAAATTACTGCATCGCAAAAGCATGGATGAACTTCACCAACCTTTATTTAATCCATAAAAGCAACCGATCATACAATTTTGAATTGGTTTAAAAACCCTGGCTACTGATGTCTGATTTCTTTTATCTATGCTTATAGTGTTATATAGTTTCTGTCATAAGCTCGACTAAAGTATATATATAGATTATTCCCATTCTGGTTGCCTGCTTTGTATTCTCTTACATTCATATAGGGGTGAGCAATGCTGGGAGCATAAAAAGCAGGAAACCAGACTAATTATTCTGGCACTTAGACTACTTTTTGACCTTAACGTAGGACCAATCATTCCTAGTAATGACAGTATCACCAGAACAGACAGACAGACAGACAGACACCACTGATCTATATGTAATTATTTGTTACAAGGACAACTTGGTTAGTAGTGATTGTTCTGCTAAAAACCAATCATAAACAGAAAATTGTTTTAAACCTGCAACTTGGAAACTGGTCTTTTTGGATAAAACTGCCATGAGACCACCTGTTTTGAGAGACCGCATTTTGTTGGCAGAAGGTGCAGTCCCATAACAGGTTTTACTGTATTAGGAGATATTTCTTTTAGCGCTGGAGGATAGCACAAACATATCAGTAACATAATCATAGTCCAATTTAATGTGAAGTCACTTAGGCCCCCATACAAAAGTACCTAAATATGTCAGCACATTGTAAAGGCAGCACTTTGTCAGCACAGGAAGAGAAATGTTAGTATTACTGATGGAGAATTCTTAACACAGAATTTAAAGTCTCAACTTGTGACGTAGATTCTGGCTTTTGCAAAGCATCTCACGAAGAGAGCACGCTTCTTGGCACAAGCAGAAGTTGACCATGGTTTTGCCTCCAATCCTTATACCTAATGGGAGATCACCCTGCCTGACCACTATCTAGGTCGGTAGACATCTTTTAGCACCCATTATCTAAACATAGTATCAGTGAGGAATGAATACAATTGTAGTAGATGTAGTAGTTTTCCTACGAATAAGTATCATAATTAAAGACACATGCTGCTCGAGTCTGGTTCATTTCCACGTCTTTCTCCAGGTTGGTATTTACTATTTGGTATATAATTTATGCAGGGATTTAAAAGAGTCATATAAATCAGCTTTCCCTAGGCAAATTGATTGGAAAACTAAATTTGCCCTCAGAAGATTTGAAATTGTCACATCAAAATGTTAACATAATATCTAAAATAAAGTTAAAATTTTAAGTAAAATACAAAAAGGAATATTTTAAAGAAAATCACAAAAAAACACAAAAATAGAGATTGCTACAAGAGGGCAAGGACAGGTTAGAATAAAAATATAGATGTAAAGGAAAAACAAAAGATATACATATATAGATATACATTAATGGTAAAAAACATTGGTTTATTAAAATTATTGACGGGGAAAACTAAAAAAATCCTTGAACTAAAATATCTCACTATTTATATTTTTAAAAAATTATTTATATGATTTGACTGTGGAAGCTTTGGCAAATATCCTCATCTCTGTGTAGCTATGTTTATCTCTTCAGCAACATCAAGACTATTCAAAGCTGAAGATTTCGCAATTGATTTATTTATACTCACAGCTAAATTACTGAACACTTATGTCATCCATTAGGCTAAGCACCATTATGCTAAACTTAATAATTATCCACTAGCCAACTTACCATTTAAACAGTCAAATTAACTAATGAACAATTCTTGGGGATGCTATAATTTTGGTAGATCTGACTCACACATTTAAAAAAATCTTACTGGCTAATCATTAGGAATTTATTTCCAGAACAATGCAGTTATTACAAATGCTAAACAAAAGATGCCGATATATTTAATGAGGCAAGATAGCAAAGAATAAGACTATTGTATATAAAGAGCTGAGGGAGTTTATCAGTCCATACCCTTTCCCTATGACAGTAATAATCAGAGATTACATCATCCTCAACTAATTCATCACTTAGTAGTGTAGATACTTTTTATTAGAAGAGAGAGACATATTACAAATAAACTGTTGTGTGTAATGCACCACTTCCCTTGTGGGAGAGAGCAATATATTTATTTGGACATGGGATTTGGTGTGCACCACTCCCTTGTGGGATGGAGCAATGTATACATGAGATTTGATGTGCATCAAATTCCTTAAAACATGGAAGTAACACAGTGCATTTGGCATGCAGCACCTCCATAATAGGAGAAACCAAACATTTATCATCGATATGATGTATGTGCTGCACCATCTCCTTAAAAGAAGAAAACAACTGCTGTCATCAATATGTGTACAGTGTGCCATCTTCCAAATAGAAGGGATTAACATGATATGATGGATAACAGGTGTGTGGTGCACCATCTCTCTCTAATGGGAGGAAGCAACATATCAATATGGATATGATGTGTGAAGTGCATAAATCTCCCTAACTAGTGAGAATAAAATATTGTCATGAATGTGTGTGTGGTGCACAACCTGCCTAGAAGAAAAGAGTACCATGTTCTTGTGGATATGAATTGTGTGGTTACTACCTCCCTACTGGAAGGGAACAACATGCCATCATGAATATCAGATGTGTGGGCACTACCTTCCTAATGGAATGGAACATCATGCCATCATGGATATCACGTGTATTGTGCACCATTGCCCTAATGGGAAAAAGAAAATGCCTTCATGGGTATGAGGTGTGAAGTACATCACCTCTCTAACTAGTGGAAGTAACATGCTGTTATGAAAATTGGGATGAAACAACATTCTAATCTGTACACAAGATGAGCAATCCGTAGACTCCTGCTAGGGGAGGAAGCAATATGCTGACCTGAATGTGACGAGTGACTGACAACTCAATTTCAGTGGTAGGTGTTAGACTCCTCAAACATTATTATACGTCCTTGTGGAGGGCCTCAAAGGACATCATAGAAGTTGGTCTCAGACTCCTCAGACCCTTAAGCATACTTCTGAGCTGACAAGACCAAAGCCTCTCACACAGACTTGAATGGGGGAGGGTCTGCAAGAGAAATCTAAATATTTCAGATGATTAGAGGGATTAGGTGAGCTGAATCAGCTAATTCCAGATTTCAGAAGGCCATAATTTGTAATATACACCTGGGAACATCTGACACATTTTCTGAGTGAGTGTACTGTGGGTCCTTGTTATGGCAACACTGCCACTGATTGTCCTGAGGTTTAGGGCTGTCAACAGGTACCCGGGTACTCTGGTACCCGACCGTAGCGAAAGACCCGGGTATTGAAAATTAATGACTAGTACCCGTTCACAAATAAAATTGTCGACAACACTATCAAAATAACATATATCATCAGCAGCATACTGCTCTGAGTAGTCCGATTTTCCTCTAACCCTTGCCACCCCATTTTTGATATTTGAACATTCTTGTTGGGGTGTAGGGTCAGAGCGCATTTCGTATAAAAAAGTTGGAATTCGCCAACACCATTTGAGATCGGCATGGGTATCAGCTTACATGCCGGCCCAGCAAACTTGAACGATCTTTCATCGAGATATACCAGCATGAAATCGATAGGAATATGATTTATTTTCTCAAAAATCATGAGCATAGCATTTGTTATGCCTTTAATCTGCTGACAGACGAGACGAAAGTACATCATTGCTGAAATTTATCCCGGATCTTGCTATTTGCATTTCTAGTCACATGACTACACAAATCTCGCAACCTAGGTCATACAGTCACGTGATATCGACAATAAGCAAATTTCCAAAAGATGTTGGACATATTATATAGTAGGCACATAAATATATATAGTATGTTCTCTCCTTACTAAGCCATACAGATGCTATAAATAGAATTCATGGGTAAAATAGAACAAGGTTTGCTATAAATAGAACATGTTATTGTAGGAAAGTACAATTCCACAGACCAGAGTACATGTACTCGTATATTGTAGTTACGTAAAGCGGTCTTTTCTAAAATACGGTCTGTGGGATTAATTAAATGTGAATATAAACTAGATTTATGGAAGGTGGATATACCGAAAAAGTGTAATTCATATACTTTTAAGCGTAATGCGTAATTTTGGTGTGGAAAAAATTTGTTGCTCAAGGATTGTACATGTCTTCCATGCTCTAACGAGCACCCGGGTACCCGTTAAACGGAGCAACGGGTACCCGGGTAAGTTTTCAGTGGTTTTTGACAGTGCTACTGAGGTTATTCATAAATATGACATAATGACAATATAATTAAATGGCATGCATACACTCACCTACAGTATATACCAAGTATATCCCTATTATGCAGAAAGTAAACAAACGATGACTCATTTTACACGTCTTTTTCTGTTTCCCACTAACCTTTATTGAATAAAAAATGCAAACACATTAAAAACAATGACTACATATTTTTTTTTACATTCATACCAACTCTGTAAATTTTAAATGTTAAAATAGATAGATAGACAGATAGATTGATAGGTAGGTAATTCGTTCGGTCATTTGATGGATGGATGGATGGATGGATGGACGGACTGACATACATACTGATAGACAGAAAGATAGATAAATAGATAAATACACACACACCTCTGGAATCTTATCCACATGAGTCCCAACCAGGAACACAACAGGGATGCCAGACTGAAAGGATGGTGTACAGGAATGTATCAAATTCATCCATGTGTCAATTGTCTCTAGAAATGAAACAGTACACATTATTAAAGTTTTTCTCTAATAATATTAATAATAATAACAATACCATACATGCCAGATGAAGTACACAAAAGTAAACATCCCAAATCATCTATGAAAAGTAAATCACAGAAACATCTTAATGTACATCAGTGCTATAAATGAGAATTTTAAGGTGATTTAATATAGTTTGTGATGAACAGCAATATTTCTTCGAAGTCATATATTTACTCCAGATAACAAGTTTAAAACATGAGTATATCATTTGTTGGAATAGTGTTAATTGTTGCTGTTGTTGCTATAAGGTTTAACATCATTATTCAGCACAAGATAGGCAATACATAGCAGCCACTATAACTGTTGGAGGGTGATCTCTAGAACACCTCGGGAAGAACCAACAATCCAAGATAAGCTACTGGCAAGCTTTCTCATGTATTCACACTTGGGAATAGTGTTAAAGTGTGTGTGTGTGTGTGTGTGTGTGTGGATTTAACAATGTAAATTTAACAATTTTCCAGTTATATCACTATGATATCTCAGTCTTTTGTGTTTTAGTTTAAAGTTATATCTAGTACAGGAGAACCATGCCACAGACATGTTGCATACTGTCCTGCTCTGTCACATTATCCTTACACCAGGTCAACTAGTCCTAGTACTACCTTTTGCTAATACAATTTATACAAATCTTTGGTACGACTCAGCTGGGGTTCAAACCCATACCCTCCTGCATCTGATGCAGAAGTTCTAGCCACTTAGGCTATGAGAGCCATGACATGTTAAAGTGTGATTCATTTCGGAAGAGTGTGATTCAAGAAGAAATATGCATTCAACTCTGCAACCAGCAAAAGTAATCTTCAAACTTCCAAGTTTTACTTTTTCAAGCACAGCATTAAGGGTGGCATTACACATACTGCAAACATATATACATTAGTGTTTGTGAAGTATGCAATATCCATTGAAAGAGGAGCACCATTCGTATGTAGCATATTCGACAATGTCACATATTCGACAATGTAGCATATTCGACATGCTGGACTGAACATTCCGATTAGTTATCTTTATTATAAATGTGCTATCAAAATCTTGTTAAAACACATTAACCCCTGAGCCAAACAGCTTGGTAGTCCCCGACAGCATACATGCAGAGATCGCCTAGAGCAGTGGTAGCCTTACCAGTGTCTGTATCCTTGAGACGTGCTGACAATACTTGGCTTGTAGATTTTTTTTCTGAGAGCTACGTGTAATAAATGTTATTTTTTTAGATTTACGTTTTTATAATTAAGCTAAAATTTGGCACAGTTCTACATGCAAAATAAAACTGACACATAAAGATAAAGTAAATTTCGTACCAATTTGTTTCTCTTGCCATGAATAATCCATAAGAATCCACGATGAATTCATACTGAATAATAACACTATCAACACGTGAAATTCACTCCATTTGATGTACATACAAATTCCACTTGATTTTCGTAAATTTCTTCATTTTCTAATCTAAATATTTCCACTAATTTTGCCGCTATCGAAGTCAAATTTATTTCCCCTTTCTTCAGCAATGTATACTAATATCTATATAAGCTAACAGTTGATTAGTTAAACTGCCGGCATAACTAGGAAATGGCTTCAAATTAACCAATGGTTTGCGCCGATTCAAGTCGTTGCTCGGGATACAGGCATAGTAAAATAGTGCCACTCAAACTCGGCGCTCGGGATACAAGCTATGCAAACTCAGCCCCGTTATCGAGGCACTCGGGAGATGAGGGAGGTAAAGTGCGACGAGTTTTTGAGGCGGCAGGGGTTAATCATAATGTGTTAAAAAAAATAATTATTAACTGACAAATGCTTTTCAGGATGACTCTAATGCCATGAAATAAGTTCACTGAATGACAGAAGTGTTTATTACAGCGCTATTACCCTGTTAGATCCTAGTAAACTTAAAAATTTTATATTTACCCCAATGAAATATCATGTACCTGACTGTCCCTGGTGTTTATCATATCAGAGACCCATAATAGGAAGCTAGTTATTGGAGTTATCAATGCCTGAAGTGATAATGTGTGCTTGAACACAGTACCATGTGAAGAATTTTCATTTAGCTAATAATACACTTTTAAAGTGCACAACCCTCTTCTCCAACCAACTGGATTTGAGAATTGTTGGCACCAGAAGGTTCATTTAATATAGTCTAGATTTACAGATTCAGCAGATCTGGATTGGGATGAAACACCTTCCATCATGGTTGAGCAGATGAAAGGTGATCTCTATTTTTCTGGGTAATCACATTGCATGATTGCTGAGGTCACATGAAAACAATGGGATGGTGAGACAGATTCGATTTTATCGAGTTGATTCCGCCATGAACCATGGAGCATGCATGAATAGAGTACACTTTGATCACTACCAGGATGCAGAATATGATTTGCCTTTGGAAGCAGAACCAGCCTGCAAAGTAGCAACTTTAAGTGGGTCTATGAGGATGTTTAAAGCTGCAGAAACTCTGGACAAATACGAAGATGTGCTGAAAATGATTTTGAGTCCACGGTCTGATCCATCAATGGTTCTCAGAAATCTTGTTCCATTCAGCAGTACTTTGGAGTATTCTGATCTCTTCCTATTGGGATCTGTGATAAGGGCATCATGAAAATGGAACTTATTCAGTTAGAAGGCTTTTGTGGAGAGAAATGATTGCCCTCAATCTGACACTAGGTATCTGATGACATTCTAGGTAGGTACTTGATGACATTCTAATTAGGTACTTGATGACAAGCTAATTAGATACGTGTTGACAATCTACATAAGTACTTGATGGCATTCTAATTAGGTACTTGATGACATTATAAGTAGGTACTTGCTGACAAGCTAGATAAGTACTTGATAACATTCTAGAATCGTAATTGATGACATTATATATAGGTATTTGGCATTCTAGATAGGTACTTGATGAAATGATAAACTAAGTTACTTGGTGACATACAGTATAGGCACTTGATGATATTCTAAAACGTTACTTGATGACATTCTAGATAGGTACTTGATCACATGCTAGACAGGTACTTGACATGTCCATTAGGTACTTGTAAACAATCTTGATATGCACTGAATCACATGCTAGATAAGTACATTATAACTTGCTAGATAGGTAAATGATTACATTCTAGATATGTACTTGATGACATTCAAGATAGGTACCTGATAACAAGCAAATTAGATATTTGATGATATCCAAGATAGGTACTTGATAACAGTCAAGATAGGCACTTGATCACGTACTAGATTGGTACTTCGTGACATTCTAGATAAGCAATTGATGACATGCCAAGTAGTTACTTGGTGACAAGCTAAATAGTTAATTGGTGACATGCTAGATAGGTAATTGTTTACATTCTATATAGGTAGTTGATGACATTCTAGATAAGCAGTTGATGCCATGCTATATAGATACTTGATGACATTTTAGATAGGTATTTGATGACATGCTAGATAGGTAATTGATGACATGGTCGATAGGTAATAGATGACATTCTAGATAGGTAGTTGATGACATTTTAGATAAGCAATTGATGACGCGTTAATAATCAATTGGTGACATGCTAGATAGGGACCTGATGATATGCTAGATAGGTATTTCATTACAAGCCAATTCGGTACTAACATGCTAAATAGTTACATGGTGACATGCTAAATAGTTAATTGGTGACATGCTAGATAGGTAATTGATTACATTCTATATAGGTAGTTGATGATATTATAGATAAGCGTTTAATGACATTCTAGATAGGTATCTGATTACATTCTAGATAAGTACTTGATGACATTCTAGATAAGTACTTGATGACGAGCTATAAAGGTACTTTATGGCATCTAAGATAGGTACTTGATGACAAGGTAGCCTGACATAGGACCTGATGACATACTAAATAGGGACAAGGTAGGTAGGGACATGGCAGGTAGGGAAATACATCATGATATAATCAAAGAAGCTTTTCTACTATTAAAATCTAAAGGTTAGCATGTGCTGATGATACTATATCTGAATTCATCAAGGCATATAAATCTAAGTTGGCTTTTGACTCGTCTGTATCTGAATTCATTATGGTTTTAAAATCTTACATGACTTTTCACTTGTCTGTATCTCAATTCATTAAGGCTTTTAAGTCTTACTTGACTTTTAACTTGTCTTATCTGAATGAAGGCTTTTAAATCTTACATGACTTTTCACTTGTCTGTAATCTTTATCTCAATTCATTAAGGTTTTTAAATCTTGCGTGACTTTTGACTCATCTGTATCTAAATTCATGAAGGTTTTTACATTTTTCCTGACTTTTCACTTGTCTGTATCTCAGTTCATTAGGGCTTTAAAATCTTACCTGACTTTTCACTTGTCTTATCTAACTAAGTCTGTATCTTAATTCATTACGGCTTTTAAAACCTACCAACCTTTAAACTTGTCTGCATCGGAATTAAGGCTTTTAAATCTTACCTGATTTTTGACTTGTCTGTATCTTAGATTCATTGAGGCTTCTGTATCTTACCTGACTTTTGACTTGCTGTATCTAAATTAAGGCTATTAAATCTTTAATGACATTTGACTCATCCCTATCTCAATACATTAAGTGTTTAAAATCTTACGTGACTTTTAACTCATTCCATTTTGAATACATTAAAGCTTCAAAATCTTATCTGACTTTAGACTGATCTGTTTCCTGCTTTTGTTTCACCTGGTGCCAGAATAAAATGTCTCATGAGGCAATATTTCTTTTTCTTTTATATCTTATGCATGGAGTCATTGTTTACTTTGTGACTTGTGGGTACATAATTATCTGTCTGCTATCTCAGTATCAATAGTCCCAGCCAAACATACGTTACTTACCCTGAACCTGACACCGTTTTAACCCCTCTGTATCAATGAAACACTCATCTTCTATTAATGCTGTGATTTGATGGCTGAGATCTATAACCAAGAGATATACTGCACGATAGCTCAGGAAAGTCTGGTGGGTAGTGTAGAAAACATATTGTCCAGCAAAATCCCACAATCCCAATTTTGCATATTCCTCCATGCTCTTCTCTAGTTTATCTGAATTTGCATTGACCATTTGGATGATTTCCATCACTGCATCATTCGTCTCATTTTCAATAGCTACATCACTGCTTGCTTCAGGGCTCAAAATGGCAATGGGAGATTCAACAGGCTGAGATAATGAAGGCATGACTTCTTCATCAATATCTTGCTTGGCCCTGACTGATAGATCATGTTGGGCATGTCCGTTATCTTGTTTTGCAGTGATGACATGGGTTTCCATCTCTTTTGGCACCTGCTCTTTGTCATTTGACATCTGCTGAACTTGCTCATTTAAAAGCTTTACAAGCCGCTGAAGACTCAAGTTTTCCTCTGCATCTAAAATGAAGAACATATGAATCAAAATAACGTGACTATAACATAACTTTGACTATTTACATTGACAAAACTCAATTTGAACATAATCAAAATAACATGAGAGCATAACAAACCATGCACTATTAATATTGACAAAGTTGGTACAGCAAACAGAGGATTCCACTACAGGTTCAAATATCAAATTCCCAGGATATCTGGTTTTGGGTTGTGGATATGCTAACGCATTAACCCCATTTTAGTTGCACTACAAAATGCAGAGGGAAAAAACAGAATTTTCTTCACCCATTTTGTTTTCCAAATAAAATGTGCCTGTGGATGGAATCCAATTTTATGTCCAGATTTTAGACCGTATGGCCACAGATGTAGGGCAGGATGTTCTAAAGTGCACTCAGAGAGGTGAACCTGTGAACAAATAGGACAAGGTGGACATTTTCAATAGTATTCTCAATACTAACTATATGGGGCCATTAAGTAAACTAATAAAAGGAATCCAACATTTCACACTCTGCTCATGCGCGAGCAAAATAAGCAATGGAAACATTGTTTTTAGCACCACAAGGCATTGGCTAATGGAAAATTGCTTTCAAGTCGATTGTTTAGGATGTATTCAGAAATAGTCCCCAAAATGTGTTTCCTACTCGAATTTCATGCAAAAACATCCAGGGTTCATGTGTTAAGAGATGCCTTTTGTTTAGCCCTGTCACAAAAAAGTCAACCAAAGGACTCCTACAAAGTCTAAATGGGAAAGTTGATCTGGATTGGTGCACATACCATTTCGTTATTTTATTCTGAGTCATGGAGAAGAAAATTATCAACAAACCAGCTTGGATATACACTAAAATAAATAACAAAATGGATGCTACCCTATACAGACTATATGAATGTGAGGTGTTCAGTCAATAATGTATACATATAATGGTTCAGACTGGTGTGTAACCTCTTTTCAGAGAATAAAATGGCAAATTCCAGATTAAATGTAAAATGAATTTCAATGATTCAAACTGAATTAAAACAAACAAAACAGAATCAGGATGAGGCCATAATCCAAACTTTCAAGGATGGGGACATATATAAATACCCAAACACTAAAGAAAGTAATACATAAAATCTTAATCATACTAACTGTAAACCTGAAACCCATGTGTGTGTGTTTGTGTGTGTGTGTGAATATCAATCAATAAATCAAAATATAAAAAAAATGAAAATGTATACTAAGGAGCATATCGCTCGTGTGGCATAAGTAGTTGGATCATCAGCATTGGACACAGGAGGTCAATGGTTCAATCCCTGGCTACATCATACTAAAGACTTTTTAAAAATTGGTACTAACAGTTGCTTTGCTAGGTGCTCAGAAGTTAGTATTAAGACTGGTTGTCCTCGTGTCTGGATAATGTTACTAGGTTCGACATGGTGCTACGTGATTGTTGCATCAAGCCCCATTGCAACATGGTGATACTTGTTTTCTAACTTAATTGTATGTGTTACTAGCAGGATGACACTGCATATATGCAAAGTAGTTTCTGATATGACTTCAGGATCAATGTTTGGACCAGGTCATACTAATTGGTGTGAGAACACGGAGGACAGTGCAATGGAACAGGTAAGAAATTGCTAGAGCTTATGTTATCAAGTGATCAGCATTATATTAGTAGCATGCAGTAATCATAGCAACAACAATCACATTCTGATATATTGACTGCATGTGCTGCTTGCAAAATTACAATCTGGCTGAATAGCACAAGTTTAAAGTTTAGCATTTAGTTCACAATATTACAATCCATGTACATGGCATTATTTTCAAATTCTGCATGTAGTGCTTCTAAAATTATAATTTGGATACATGACACAAGTTAAATATTCATCATAGAGCGCATGTAAAATTACAATCTGGATACATAGCATGAGTTAAATATTCAGGAGAGAGTGCTTGTAAAATTCATGATCTGGATATATTGCCAGAGTTTAATATTCAGCACAGAGTGCTTATAAAATTACAATTTGGATACATGGAATGAGTTTAATATTCAGCATAGACTGCTTATACAACTACAATCTGGATACATGGCACGAGTTTAATAGTCAGCATAGTACTTGTAAAATTCATGATCTGTGTCCAAGGTCTGAGTTTAATATTCAGCATGTTGTGCTTGTAAAATTACAATCTGTGTCTATGGCATCAGATTTAAGTACATGTAGTTCTTGTAAAATTACAATCTGGATACATGGAATGAGTTTAATATTCAGCATAGAGTGTTTATACAATTACAATCTGGATACATTGCCAGAGTTTAATTGTCAGCATAGTGCTTGTAAAATTCATGATCTGGGTCCAAGGTATGAGTTTAATATTCAGCATGGTGTGCTTGTAAAATTACAATCTGTGTCTATGGCATCACATTTAAGTACATGTAGTTCTTGTAAAATTATAATCTGTGACTATGGCATTAGATTTAAGTACATGTAGTTCTTGTAAAATTACAATCTGTGTCTATGGCATCAGATTTAAGTACATGTAGTTCTTGTACAATTACAATCTGTGTCTATGGAATCACATTTAAGTTCATGTAGTTCTTGTACAATTACAATCTGGGTCCATGGCATCAGATTTAATTACATGTAGTACTTGTAAAATTACGATCTGAGTCCATGGACTGAGTTTAATATTCAGTTGAAGTTTTTGTAAAATTACAATCTAGGTTCATGGCATGAGATTTAAGTACAACATGTAGTGCTTGTAATATTACAATCTGGATCCATGGCCAGATATTAAGTACAACATGCAGTGTTTATAAAGTTTAACATACAATCTGGGTCCATGACATGGGATTAAGTACAACATACAATGTGCTTGTAAACTTAGAATCAGAGTCCATGGCCAGAGTTTAATATTCACATTGGAGTTCTTGAAAAATTACAACCTGGTTCCATGGCTTGATAAGTAGAACATGCAGTGCCTGAAAAGTTTAGCTTACAATCTGGGTCCATTGCCAAAGTTTAATATTCAGCATGGATTTCTTGTAAAATTACAATCTGGGTCCATGGCATGAGATTTGAGAATACCATGTAGTACTTGTAAACTTAAAAATAATCCTTTGCTTAAGGTAAATATTGCCAGCTGATTTTATAATCAAGTTTCATGCTACATGTACATAGTGCAAAAGACTATTACTGTTTCAATCATGAATACTGATACTCTGTAACGTGGATTTTATAATCAAGTTTCATGCTACATGTACATAGTGCAAATGTATATTACTGTTTCAATCATCAATATTGATGCTCTGTAATCTGGATTTTCTATTCATTGTCTATTTTTTAAATTCTTTTCTATAACTAATATTTGCAATGATCTAGCATATTTACAGCAGTTACATAGGTTTGTTGAAAGAGGGGTGGGTGGTAGATATGTACTGAACAATGTCTAGCAATAATCAGCAGTGACATTCATTGACAGTGAATGCAACTAAATATATTTGTATCAATATGTTATATAATTTTCATACTGTATTTGGTTTTAAACCCGCAGAAGATGATTTTCCTTGCATCACTATTGCTTGATTCAGTGGTATGTATGACCCTTTTTGACGTGACGTCGCTATGGTACACTTACGGGTCCTGGCTAGTTTGTATTCCAAGCATTTTAAAATCTGTTTTTCAAAAAAGTGTGCACGCATATTTTATTACCCCTGTTACCTACATAATATCTATTATTTCGTTTACTGCATGATCCCCAACATGCCTGACAAATGATAAAAACAAAGAAACAGACAGACGGACAGACTTGTTACCCTAGGTTTAGGGCTTTGTATAATTATTATTTATTATAGGTATGATAGGAAGTTTTGAACAATATCTGAGACGAAATATATTGTATACAATTGCAGCTTGGTTTATGGTCCTGAGTGTCACAGAATTAGGCGAAAATTGAACTGATTTTTGTTCTACTTGAATTGCAAACGAAACTCACCATTTTCTTGATTTCGTCGTACACGCATTACCTGGGGTGATTAAGTGGCGTGTAACGATTTGCATGTGCCAATTTGTAATTTACATGAAATCCGAAATATCGTTTTACGTGGTGCACGGCAAGCTCAATGTGATTTATGTTCACCTATAGAGAGTATATAAGGCGAAGTATTTCTCATAATTATTTACGGGAACCAAAATATCTAATCAAAGGATAGATAACCTCGTCTTGCAAATCTCCAGCCAAAGGGGTGAGTGTTAAATTTACATTTCGTTTTATTGTGAATTTTATTCAGATTATCATTTCGTATAATGATGCCTTTATTGCAATGAACGTGGAATATTTGGAATTACTAGTCACTTTTAGACTTTAAATGAAATATCATAATCTACGGCTTAGATTATTTTTGAGACAACTATTATTAGTCTGGTTTTGTTTATTATAGCTGATTCCGGAGATCTGATAACATCGTTGATTCCGTAGATCTGATAACATCTGACAATAGCTGTCACCGTCTGATTCTGTCGCTGATTCCGGAGATCTGATAACATCGTTGATTCCGGAGATCTGATAACATCGTTGATTCCGTAGATCTGATAACATCTGACAATAGCTGTCACCGTCTGATTCCGTCGTTGATACCGTAGAAGTACATCACTGATAGCGCATCTAATAACATCGTTGATACCGTCTCTGATACCGTAGCTGCTAACGTAGTTGATACCATTTCTGATACCGTAGCTGTTAACACATCTGATACCATCTTTTGATAAACGTCTTTGATATCGTCTGATTTGTTGTGGGACATCTATTGTTTGTTCTGGAACATCTCTGTATAAATATCTGAATGTGCTTGTGCCGTTAATTTGTGCAAACGGAATTGAAGTATCTGTCTGTGTGTCGAACTGTCTGTTCGTCAACATCTGTGTAACGTGTAAATATCCGGAAAGCTAGAAGTCCGAGTGTCGGAGCTGTCTTAGAGTTGTAAAACGTCCGGGTAGACATCTAGGGGAGTGAGGAACCGTTGGTTCGGGTAGATGTTGTATGCTGTCTGAACGTATAACTGTGGTGGATCCGTGAAGGGTAACGTCCGATAATAGTATTGGTCAACCCTCGGTTCTCGGGGAAACTGGGAGACGATTCAACTGTTGCTGAATCGTGCGGTTATACGGGGTCGAGACACATAGGTGTATTGAAATTGTAATATAATTTAATACATTGTTGTATTTGCATGCTTATGTCAGATCACAATAATATTTCAAGTGATCACATAGATATCAATAAAAGCTAGCAACTTGATTGAATACAAGTATATGATCGTGCTAGTTATCGCAATCCATCGTGCGATAGATAGTTTGTCGTTTGTGTTTATTTTTTTTCGTAAATCATACTTGCATTTATTTAACTTTCGTAAAGGATCCCTGGATCTGTGTATAATCCAAGAGATCCCTTTACATCTGAGATTCCTTTTGTATTATTATTTAATTTGTTCATGTATTGTGAATGGTTGTGAGTGTAATTGTGGGTTGAGTGCATGAATTATTGTGTTGTTACATCTGTATTTTTTCATTTATAATTTATTACATAAATTTATATTTTCTTTCACAAATTGTGTTTGTATTGTTCATTTAATCCACCCTCCTCTCGGTAACAATTCTGTTACAATGGTGTCAGAAGTGGGATCGTTGGATTAAGTGAACTGTCAATCATTTTTGTGAAGGTATACATTTAATGTTTATATTTGAGCGTGACCTTCTGTTAAGATAATACTCTAGTTGGAGTTTATTTTTTTTTTAGTTTACCTAGGTCCGTGTGTCCAGTATAAACGTGTTTAAAGTATTGGTTTGGTTATATATCCATATTCATATTACATTTGTCATGTCATCCCTTAAGGACTTGGTTGCCTTAGGCAAAGAATTTGGGTATGAAGGTGAAAGCTTAAGGAAATTTATTCAGGAAGAACAAGCCCGGGAAAGGGAAGAAAGGGCAAGGTCAAGGGAATTAGAAAGGGAATCTGAAGATAGGAAATGGACCTTTGAGAGGGAAAAGATAGAATTTGAGAAGGAAAAGATAGGATTAGAGAAGGAAAAGATAGAATTAGAGAAGCAGGCCGAAAAGGACAGGATAGAATGGGAAATGGAAGCGGAGCAAAGGCGAATAGAGTTAGATAAACTAGCAAAAGTAGAAATGTTAGGGTTAGAAGAAATAGCAAAACAACGGGATCATGAGCGTAAGGTAGAATTAGCAACATCTGGAAGAGAACACGATTCTGCCACTAACAAATTAAGGGGCCCCAAATTACCTCCCTTTGACGATGAAAAAGATAACATGGATAGTTATCTTCATCGGTTTGAGCGGTATGCCGAAAACCAGAAGTGGAGTCAAAATGACTGGGCACTACATCTGAGTGCTTTATTAAAAGGTAAAGCACTGGATGTATACTCGCGACTTCCTAGGGACGATGTGTTTAAGTACGACGTCCTAAAGGAAGCACTTCTCAAAAGGTACGAGCTTACTGAACAAGGTTTTCGTAAAAAGTTCAGGTATAGCAAGCCCGATAAGGGAGAAACCTTTGGTCAGTTCACCGTCAGAATTCCGAACTATTTTGAGCGGTGGATTGAATGCGGCAAAGCGGTGAAAACGTTTGAAGGGTTGACTGATTTCTTGCTCAGAGATCAATTATTTAATACAGTTGGGCGAGAATTAGATCAATTTCTGAAGGAGAAAGTCTTCACGAACGTAAAAGATATGGCTAAGCAAGCCGATTTATTTGCCGAAGCTCATGGGGGAACCCAGAACGTGGTTTTGAAAGATTTTAAGTCTGGAAACCAGTCTGTAAGACCTATGCCTAGGGAGCCTGTAAAATCAGCTGAGGTAAAAAGGTCAGTTGGGAATCCAGTTTTTCAGCGTGTGCGGTGTTTCTTGTGTAATGCATTGGGTCATGTTCAAAAAGACTGTCCTAAAAGAAAGGCACTTATACATAAGGTAGCAGAGGCTATACAAAGTAAAGGTATAACTGATAACATCGTACAGGTAGAACCTTGTATTCATTCGCTTGGCACGTGTTTATTTCCTGAAGCGCGTGTACCAACCGCGAGAGGGTTTGTCAACGGTCGAGAAGTCGTGGTATTGCGTGACACTGGTTGTACGGGCGTAGTGATCAAACGTAGTCTCGTGCAGGATAACCAAATGCTCGGGTGGGAATCCCCATGTATGTTACTTAATCAGACGATGGGTCGCATTCCCGTAGCAAGGATCACAGTAAAAACACCTTTCTTAACGGGAACTGTTGATGCCCTTTGTATGGACAATCCTATTTACGATCTGACGATCGGTAATGTTGAAGGTTCCCGTCTTCCAACCATGGCCGATTTTAAAATACCTTTGGCCCAGGCAGTCGAAACGCGAGCGCAAACACGGTGAGAGAAAACCGCGTTTCATAAATTAATAGTCCCTGAATCGATCTCAGGAATTTCCCGCGATGATTTCAAACAAGAGCAAGAACGTGATGAATCCATCCGAACAATTGTTGAGAAAATCACGTCCGGCGCGATTAAACATTGCAAGCGTGGGGGTAGCTCTAGATTCGTACGCAAGAACGGATTAATTCATAAAGAGTTTAGCTCTCGGGAGGGTAAGAAGTATTGGCAAGTGGTCGTACCCCAGAGATATAGATCTCAAGTACTTAGGGTGGCGCATGAGTCAAGCATGGCAGGACACCTAGGTAAGACTAAGACCACTAGCAGGGTAGTCGCTGAATTCTACTGGCCCGGTGTTAATGGCGATGTCACACGGTTCTGTAGGTCGTGCGACGTATGTCAGAAAACCGTCTGTAAGGGAAGGGTCACAAGGGTGCCCTTAGGACAAATGCCATTAATAGATACACCGTTTAAAAGAGTGGCAGTAGATATTGTAGGACCAATACACCCGGTTACCGAAAGAAAGAATCGGTACATACTTACTCTGGTTGATTACG
This sequence comes from Unio pictorum, assembly GCA_030141615.1. NCBI lineage: Eukaryota > Metazoa > Mollusca > Bivalvia > Unionida > Unionidae > Unio > Unio pictorum. The sequence continues at coordinate 2,084,986 of JARLTB010000003.1, forward strand.
CAACCAGATACCCCGAAGCCGTAGCGTTACCAACTATTGAAACGGAAAGGGTAGCTGAAGCATTAGTTGATATCTTCAGTAGGGTAGGGGTGCCAGAGGAAATCCTCACTGATTGTGGTGCCCAATTCACCTCTGACCTCATGGGTGAAATAAGAAGACTGTTATCCATCAAACAGCTAAACACTACCCCATACCATCCGATGTGCAATGGACTGGTAGAGAAGTTTAATGGTACCCTGAAGAGCATGCTACGAAAGATGTGCGCGGAACGTCCGCAAGACTGGGACCGTTATTTAAACGCTGTTCTGTTCGCGTACCGTGAAGTACCGCAGGAAAGTTTAGGGTTTTCACCCTTCGAACTGTTGTACGGTAGGACAGTTCGAGGCCCGATGCGGATACTACGCGAACTATGGACTGGTGATGTCGCGAACGAGGAAATAAAAACGACTTACCAGTACGTGTTAGATCTAAGAAACAAACTTGAGAGTACATGCCAGATGGCACGTGACGAATTGATTAAATCGGGGCGCAGATATGCCAAGTATTACAACCGCAGAGCGCGTGATAGGAAATTTCTCGTGGGAGATCAGGTGCTATTGCTTCTTCCAACGAGTTCGAATAAGTTATTAGTCCAGTGGAAAGGTCCATATGAAGTTAAAGAAGTAAAAGGTGACATGGACTATAAAATTGACATGGACGGTATTGTAAAAACATTCCATGCGAACATGCTCAAGTTATACATCAAGAGACAGAGCGACAATGTCAATAAGGGGAGTTGAAAATATAGGCGCAGACTACTTGAGTAGGGCATGATGGGAAATTTGTATGAATTTGCCCAGAAATAAAATCCAGTTTGTAGTATAACCAGTGTAAGTGTTGTAAGATATCATCAGTAGTTATTTTTCTTCTATTCTGTGTTAGTTTTAAAAATGTGTACATTTTTATTCTTAGGGGGGAGGTATTGTCACAGAATTAGGCGAAAATTGAACTGATTTTTGTTCTACTTGAATTGCAAACGAAACTCACCATTTTCTTGATTTCGTCGTACACGCATTACCTGGGGTGATTAAGTGGCGTGTAACGATTTGCATGTGCCAATTTGTAATTTACATGAAATCCGAAATACTCGTTTTACGTGGTGCACGGCAAGCTCGATGTGATTTATGTTCACCTATAGAGAGTATATAAGGCGAAGTATTTCTCATAATTATTTTCGGGAACCAAAATATCTAATCAAAGGATAGATAACCTCGTCTTGCAAATCTCCAGCCAAAGGGGTGAGTGTTAAAGTTACATTTCGTTTTATTGTGAATTTTATTCAGATTATCATTTCGTATAATGATGCCTTTATTGCAATGAACGTGGAATATTTGGAATTACTAGTCACTTTTAGACTTTAAATGAAATATCATAATCTACGGCTTAGATTATTTTTGAGACAACTATTATTAGTCTGGTTTTGTTTATTATAGCTGATTCCCGAGATCTGATAACATCGTTGATTCCGTAGATCTGATAACATCTGACAATAGCTGTCACCGTCTGATTCCGTCGTTGATTCCGGAGATCTGATAACATCGTTGATTCCGGAGATCTGATAACATCGTTGATTCCGTAGATCTGATAACATCTGACAATAGCTGTCACCGTCTGATTCCGTCGTTGATACCGTAGAAGTACATCACTGATAGCGCATCTAATAACATCGTTGATACCGTCTCTGATACCGTAGCTGCTAACGTAGTTGATACCATTTCTGATACCGTAGCTGTTAACACATCTGATACCATCTTTTGATAAACGTCTTTGATATCGTCTGATTTGTTGTGGGACATCTATTGTTTGTTCTGGAACATCTCTGTATAAATATCTGAATGTGCTTGTGCCGTTAATTTGTGCAAACGGAATTGAAGTATCTGTCTGTGTGTCGAACTGTCTGTTCGTCAACATCTGTGTAACGTGTAAATATCCGGAAAGCTAGAAGTCCGAGTGTCGGAGCTGTCTTAGAGTTGTAAAACGTCCGGGTAGACATCTAGGGGAGTGAGGAACCGTTGGTTCGGGTAGATGTTGTATGCTGTCTGAACGTATAACTGTGGTGGATCCGTGAAGGGTAACGTCCGATAATAGTATTGGTCAACCCTCGGTTCTCGGGGAAACTGGGAGACGATTCAACTGTTGCTGAATCGTGCGGTTATACGGGGTCGAGACATATAGGTGTATTGAAATTGTAATATAATTTAATACATTGTTGTATTTGCATGCTTATGTCAGATCACAATAATATTTCAAGTGATCACATAGATATCAATAAAAGCTAGCAACTTGATTGAATACAAGTATATGATCGTGCTAGTTATCGCAATCCATCGTGCGATAGATAGTTTGTCGTTTGTGTTTATTTTTTTTCGTAAATCATACTTGCATTTATTTAACTTTCGTAAAGGATCCCTGGATCTGTGTATAATCCAAGTGATCCCTTTACATCTGAGATTCCTTTTGTATTATTATTTAATTTGTTCATGTATTGTGAATGGTTGTGAGTGTAATTGTGGGTTGAGTGCATGAATTATTGTGTTGTTACATCTGTATTTTTTCGTTTATAATTTATTACATAAATTTATATTTTCTTTCACAAATTGTGTTTGTATTGTTCATTTAATCCACCCTCCTCTCGGTAACAATTCTGTTACACTGAGTTTTATCAAGCAAAAAAAGCCATAAAAAGTAAACAGAAGGATCTGACGATGAAAGGAAAAAAGGAAACAAACCCAAAACTGCTGATGACATAACTGTATGAAAACTCACTTTTGGGCCCCATCACATTGTTAAGTTTACTGAAGGCTTTATGGTTTAATAATACTTTGCACTTTGGGTCACTTGGTGGGGGTGAAGAGCACAAAAAACACATAGTGGGGATTCATATCATTAAAACGAGATTGCAAAGTTAAACAAGACTATTTAGAGTTTAATGAGAAACAAGCGATGACAATGACAGGAGATGACTGGCAGCTATTTAGAAATGTTTTATAAACAAATGTCCCAGCGGTTTTTGTAAACAAAGACTATTCATTTTACCTTGCCCCTGTAACTCACATGCATGCACCTTGGCCACATGAGCAATGTTTTTTACGTGCCTTTTAAATGCATTACAAGTTCTAGCATGACAAAATATTCCACAGATCTCTAATTACCAGTGAATAACACAGACAGACTTTGTATAGCACTTAATCTTTAGAAACTCTAAGCGCTTTACAACATCTATAATGATATGACTGAACGTACTAATGAACACATAAGTGTTTTGGTGACACCAACTGAACGATATGTCCAAATGGAGCTGATGCATCTCAGCTAAAGATATGCAGCCTTGCATATGTTTATCACATGTTGATGCAATGTGAGAGCACCGTCTAGAGTAAAACCTAAGTTTCAAATCGACTGTGTGAATGTAATGTTGGTGTTGCTGATATTTATTGTTTGAGGTAAAAGATGTGAATGAGAAAGTATTTGTGTTGTGATCAGAATGGCCTCATTTGTTGCATCATTCATCTGCAGCTGATGGTAGCATCATCTTCAGTTCGTTGGCTAGACTGGTATATTTGAGTGTCATCACCATACAATTGCTGAGACACTGGGTGATGATCAATGAAACCTGATAGCGGCCGAGTGTACAGAACGAAGAGAACAGGTCCGTGAACAGACCCCTGTGCAACACCAAAACATAGATCAACTGGGCTAAGGTGAATTCCATTTGCAGATACAAGCTGTGTCAGGTTGACTAAGTTGAACTTCATCCACAGTAAGGCTGTTTTGCGAATGCCAGATACATTCTGGAGACGCTGGAGTGATATATCATGGTCTATTGTGACAAATGCTGCAGACAAATCAAGGAGGTTGAGGAATGTTAACCAAAGCAGAAAGAATGTCATTAAATACTTTCAGAAGAGTAGTTTTAGTATTGTGGCAAGGTTGAAATGCAGACTGTATAGTGCTGAAAAGATTTTGAATTCAAACGAGATACAAGTCGGTTTAGAACAACTATTTTTAACATATTTTTATATGAATGTGAGATTATAAACTGGGCGTTAGTTCTTTAAATCAAATATAGTCACGGTTGGGCTTTTTTCAGCAGAAGCTTTTCAATGGCAGTTTTGAAAAATGATGGGAATTCTTCAAATGAGAGTGATATATTAATAACATCGGATAGTGAAGGCAATATTGGGTCTAAGCACTAAAGCAACAGTGATGTCCGAATTGGATCAAGTTCACATGACTTTGGTGCAATCTTCATCATGACCGTTCATAACAAATCCATAGAGACAGGTTAAAATGCTCCTAACGGTTGTCGCTGAAATTCTGTGTCGTAAATGTTTGGTGACTATGAGTCAATTGAAATTGTGTTGTCAAGCGTATCTCAAATGGTATGTATTTTGTCATGGAAAACATTTTCAAATAGGTCCAGAAGGACTTATTTACATTACTTTGTTATTTATCTAGAAGAGCTCTTTGCAGCTGGAGCTCTCCATGATCTTAGCATTGTAGTGGGATAATTTGGCTAAATGGACTATGTTTGTGATGTTCTTCTTAGTGGCCTCATATTCGTGTTTTTGAATAGTGAGTCTGGTGCAAAGCCAAAGCCTCTCTCCTTTACGGTGGTCTTTTTTCAGCAGTGCAAAGCTGGTCCCTAAGAACGCAGACAGTAACTGAGTTGGTCAGCTGTAGGAGGTAAGAAAGTTGTTAGGTTTGCTTGTTTGTCATGCATTAGAAGGAAATAAAGGTGGAAGGTAAGGGACTGATATGTCCAGATGGCATGTAATGCAGAGGTGATCTGATGCAAGTTATTGGTTAACAAGGGTGTATCGGAGCATATTAGCATCATGTCTAAGAATAATCTATCTAAAACGTAACCATGTTTATGGGTGAGTTGGTCAACTGACTGTCTTAAGGTTGAAAATTTGAAACAAATCTAGGAGTGTTGATGTGTACGAATTTCCAGAACAGTCGAAGTGAATGTTGAAATCTCCAAGAATAATCAGGTTGCCACCTATGACATTTCCATACTCCATGAGATTCAGAAACTGCGCGGTAGAGACGAAAAAAAAAAGATGTCCTTGTCTCAGTCCAAACCCAAAAAATAGAGTACTTTGTAAACCAGCTTTAAAACTGAAGCTGCCTTACATTGCAGACATAGCAAATATTTGTTAATAAAGAAATTGGATCAGACACCATGTACATCCAAGCTATCTTCCCTTACATCCTTGACAACAAAAAACCAACTACAAAGCATAAAAAATTAGACTTAGTCTGTGTAACATTGTAAGCTGGACTTGATCTCGTCCAAAATTTCTGCTTCAACTGACTGATTTTTCTTTATTTCATTTATGTAAACAGCTACTACAAAACTAAATTATATTTTATGTATTAACTTGATATCATGATCATTATTAATTGAAGTAAATATGTTTATTTGGGTCAAAGTTTTGGAGTTTTCTAAGTGAATTATACATAACCCTGATTATTGCACTGTAAACATCAGGGTCATTAGAAGGATATATTCCATAAGAAATGCTAATTTATTTGTGACCTGAGGTCAAGTATAAAACAATATATATTATGTAACTGTGAGGACTTGGACATTTGTGCTTTAACATCTAGCCCTTTTAATTTCCTTTTAATGTTGTGACCAGAGTTTTGGGCGGAAAACTTTTCCTTCAAATTATTGATTTCAAGGGATTATTTTGTCTTGAAATACAAAAAGGTGCACTGATAAAATATTTGGATAGGCACAATCAATGGAATTTACAGAACAATGTATATTCAAGCCTGGAATTTTATTTCTGTGAGGCAACAATAGACGTCCATCAACATTTCAACAGTTACCACATCTATTTCAGTTTTGGATTTTCTGGAATATTACTGAATTTTATTCAGGATTTTAAATTACTAGGACTTGTGTCTGTAATTCTTGGATTATTTTAGGATTTAATTGACAATATTGAAAGTTTTTTTCTTCCTATATTTACTTTGTGTTCTAAGGTAATATATATATTTGTTAAATTTTACAAAGCTTGTTGTCTTTCACTCTTTTTTTGATCCTTATTTTATGAGCATAGATTCATCATACTTGGCATTATAAAAAAAAATTTCAGTAGCATAGTTACTGAACTTGATTGTACCAGCCTTGGACAATGTCCCTGAAGTCATGACCTGAAAATGATTAACGTTTAAGTTATTCACTCAACGGTACTATATATATTGACTAAGAAATTAAGTCAATGGGCTCGAGTCCAGGATTTTGCAGATTTGATTTCTACCATCAAATCCGATTGGAGCCTCAATGGACCATTTTGATGGTGGTGGTGGTGGTGGGATTAGAGTATCAATTAAATGCACAATACATGTGTATTAGACATACTGTATTTTTATAAATATACCACCATCACTCTGCTATAATTGAAACCATCATGCATCTATAAGTGTTCAGTTAATAGTACATGAGTGCACACAACATATAACGATATGGTTGTTCAACAGTTATGCAGCTCTAACACAACTACATCTAGCTAAGAAGAAATATATTTTATTTGTTTGAGTAAGAAATAAAAAGAAAATACTTTCCAACTGTTATATTAATTTTGATTGACCATGATTTTTCATGTCATCCTGTTAAAATGTTCAGAGATAGTTAAACATTTTTTTTACAATATTAACGAAACGGTAAGGTTGACATACAAAACATTCTGTTTTTACCTTTCTAATGCAGCTGTTATCTGAATGTGGTTAAATTAAAATATTTAACTTCATCTGTCTTCCTCTAACCCAAACTCCTAGGTCCTTCTGTATTAAGGTTTCCTGGCTAATGCCTTATATAGTTAAGTACAGATACCACTCACCATGCAGCTATGTTACAAAGCAGATTAGCATGCAGCAGAGGATGATTAAAAGCCAAAGGGTGCATACAGAGAGCAAAAAGCCAAAAACATGTCAATTACAAAATATTAGCTTGTTTTATAGTGCAAAATCGGTTAATTAATATCATGAATCTCTTGTAAATGATATCCATGATTTACTAAGTTGAATGATGTTGTGAGCTTGGCACAATATATTAGCACATGACTGACTGACTATACATTTTGGCCAGAATAAATAGTAGAGGAAGAAGCTTGGAAAATCTGCAAAAAAACAACCAAACCATTGGATGCTACTGGCAAGTTATCTCATATGCCCCTATTATCCAAGGTGGCACTTATTCTTAAATGTGAGAGCTTTAGAACATTTGGCCCTGAGGTATTTCCTAAGCTCATTACTATTCAATATAAAAGATGCCTTTACATACTTTAAGAAAGCTAAAAGATTTCAGTAATGAAAAGTGAATTATTTTGGCAAGCTAACATCAAAATGGCAATCTTTAAAACAGTTTACGTTAACAACATACAATCTAGGTCTTAGATCATCCACCACATTTTATGAATGTTATCTTTCCTACATTGGGGAATGTAAATGCTACAAGAGTATGTGGTAATTATGGTTGTATTGACATCATATGCACAACCCTAACCCTGATAATGCTGTGGTGCATTTGCATTACAATACTACATATAATGAATATTTACTTATGTCAGTGGAGATGTTGTTCAATACCATTAAACCAGTATATTTAAAACTTTTTAAATAATTCCTTTTCTGGTGTTGATATTATGTCATTTTTACTTCTCACAGACCTTAAATCTGAATAACATCCACATCTCTTATTTAGGTATACAAGATTTATTGTTCTGGCTACAGTAAACATAAGATTGGCCTTTTAAAGAAATATTCTTTCATGCCTTGGTAAAATTTAGTATTCATTGCATACTGGATATTGTTGATAAGTTTATCTAGAATTAAAAGGTGTGCCCTCTTTTGGAGTCTTAAAAGTTTTGTAAAGTATGAATTAGAGACATTACCCCAAATAACATTAAAATTGTCCAGGTATGCAAAAATACAATTTTTATAAAATATGACCCTACACTGAGTTATATGTTTTCATCTTTCCAAATGGCCAAAGATATGAATTCACCTTTTCTGAAACATGTTTAATATGAATAGCCAAGAGAGACTAATCTACGAATACACCAATAAATTTAATATGAAAGGTCACATTAGTGCTCCCATTGTAAAAAAAGAACTTGGAGTTTGTCACTGTCTATCCCTGCATACAAACAAATTTGAGAAAGGCTAAACAGATGCAACACTTATCCACAATATGCCCTCATGCAAAAGATGAAACACACCCAATTTAATTTCTTCTATCTTTACATTCCAAAATCAAAGAACTCTCTAAAACATTTTCCATATTTATGGCCACTAATTTGTAATAGTAATCCCAATAGAAATTTGAGAAAGTACAAATAGAAATGCATTTATTCAAAATCTAATTTAGTGGATGAAAAATTGAACCTCTTTGGTTTAATAAATACATTAGAACTTAAAGTAAAAATTCTCCAACCTGCAACTTTGGTGTCTCACTATTATGTATGCTGTATAAATTCAGATGACGCATGTTCTGGCAAACTTTGTTGCTTAGAGGCCAATGATTTAATTGAGGATGGGGTGAGTGTTATCAATTTTCGTTCTTGTACCACTAGGCAATACATTTTATTCAACCAAAGTAGTGGCTATAATATGCCATTTTACATATAAATCTGACAATATGTTTTCATGCTATTTAATATCCCTTCATAAACAAATTTAAAAAAGTGTGATTAAAATGAGATAAACTATATAATAAATCTGGATATTCTCAGATCAGTCTCAAATGAAGTATAATAATCTTTGAACTTTCTTTCACCAAATATAGCAAATAAGCATCATTGCCGCAATGGTTTAAGCATAAATGTACAAGAGAGGGAAATATATACTGAGATTTGTATTTATGGCATACTTTGCTCTTGTGGTATCCATTCTCCAGTTGCCAAGGAAACTTTGCAGCATTCTGTCTGAATATCTATCCCCTCTGTGCTCTGTCTCTCCAATATATTCACTTCTTTTCCCAACAGGCGCTTCGTCAATGTTGTTTTCCCAACATCATATGGACCAACGACCATTATCCTAATATTGAAAACCTTCTCTTTTCCATTTCTAAGAGCCTTTCTGTACATCTCAATGGATATTGGATCCATATTGAGGACCTCTGATGGAATGACTGGATCTGAAACAGAATGATGTCATTTTCAATGCAGGATTCATACTAATTTTAATGATACATTTTACACCCTATTAATTAAATCAAATTAATAAAAATTAAATATTATATTTAAAAGCCTCAGCTATATTTCTTCTCTAAATAATTCCTGTATTAAAAGATAGGGAAATGGTCTTATGTTTTACTGAATAACACATAACAATGGCAACAACAGTGGTGAACTAATGAACAGTGAACCACATTCCTGACATACCACCACAATGACGAAATAAGAACCACAGTGAAGCGTGATCCAAATATACCACCACCAATTGCCAACTAATGACCACACTTAAACATGCTCCCGATACCTACCACAATATCAAAACTAATGACCCATGAAGCATGATTTTCACATACCATCACAACAGCCAACTAATCACCAGTGAAACATGGTCTTGACATACCACCACAAAGGCCAGCTAATAAGCAGTGAAACATGCTCCTGATACACCTCCACACTGTCCAACATTTGACATATAAAACCTCTCTCTATCTCTATCTCACTAATGATTTGTCTAGAAGTTGATTTGAAAACATATAAATGATTATAATATATCTGATAAGACTCACACTCACTTTCAACCTCTTCCTCAAAATACAAGTGTCAAAACTGGGGGTCGGTCTGAATAAAAAAACAAACTTTGATATCAAAACTAGGGCTCATGTTGTAGCTGATATGGAGTGGTTGGCAGATACATTGGGGAATTAGCTGGTAGAACCAACAAACAAACAGCTAGGTTACATATTTTCTTTAATTCAAATTCAAACTCTCCCTAGCCAGATCTCCTCTGTGAAATATATCAGCCTAGAGCAGACTTCACAGGAGACACTGATGTCATATTTCTGTAACTGGCTTGAATTGTTTCTGGTACATATATCTGTGTTTCCTACATTAAACTAAATATTTGATATCTCCCTAATGAGTTGTCTAGAAGTTGATTTGAAAACATATAAATGATTATAATATATCTGATCAGACTCACACTCACTTTCAACCTCTTCCTCAAAATACAAATGTTAAATAAATGGGGTTTAAGTGTAAATGTTGACAAAGATTGTCAGAGTTCAATTATAAAATACATATTTCTTTAAAATCTATATCTGAGATATTCTTGCTAATTAGAGAAACATAATCTAATATCTTGTCTTTAATATCATCATTTTCAAAATCTAAAACTAATTGTATATTCTGTAAATAATCATTTAATTAATTTGCAAAAAACACAACTGCCTTCTCACTAGACCTGTTAAACCCAAAATGATTAATGTCCTTAAGGTCATGGGGTGAGTGTACTGTAAAGATTCTGCTAATATTGTTTTGGAAGGAAACTGGAAAACAATTAAATCATCTAAAAGTACCTACTACAGTCAAATGAAACATTTGGGAGTCTCTGAAGTACAAATGGGGGTAAAGGTAAACGCTGAAAGTGAAACAGTCTCAACATACTACAGTGAAACATCCCATTGATATCATAACACCACAATAGCCAACTAATGGCCACAGCGATACATGCTCTTGATACACCACTGTGTTTGGAATACTTTGAATAAATAAATCCTGAGAATAATCTAAGCAACAAACTAAGATGAACGAAATTGGGGAAGAAAGGAAGGCGGGGAGGAATCAACAACTGTTAAATGCATAATTGGCAATAAAAATGAATTAACCTTCCTGGGTACTTACTAAGTTACTGAAATAGCCAACTCAGGATGATATATGTGGGTATTGAACCCATTATCCTTGGATTTCTCAGTCAAGTGCTTAATCAAATATCACGACTCCTTGAAGTGACTGAATTTAATTGCATTGGAAGAATTTATTGATAATATTACAGAACACTTGTATGATTACTATCTCACTGAGTGATATATATATATATATTTGATACACACCTCTCCAATGGTATAGCTATGGTATTAAATTCAAATACAGTAATGATACACATAAAATTAGATTTACTATATCAAAGTAAAATGGACGCATTATGGGATATGCCGGTACAGCAAATTTTGAATCAATTCTAAGTGACTTTTAATAAATGTTACGTTCTAACCACAGGCACTTGATTCTGAGTAAATTCATGTATGGTTAGTGTATACATGAATTTACTCAGAATCAAGTGCCTGTGGTTCTAACACAATTATTTCAAAAGATTTTACGAGTACATTTCCCGGACTAAATATGTGCGCTTTTGAAAGAAATTCTGACTCTCATAGCAGGGATATTGTTGTAGTTTATAAAAGTAAATAAACATTAATAGTCTATATCCACTAGTTGAAATAAAAATCATAGAATAACATCTCGCAGCCGCTAAAAATATTTTGTTCGTAGTTTTTTATGACTGTTGTTCCCCTTCTAATTTAATTAAATTAATTTATTTGTGTCCTTTCCTTAAACTATAACACACAAACCTTTAAAAAGAGAATGTTCGGTTTATTTCGTTTGCTAAATATAAATATTTCTTGCAAAATAGACCTGTGACAATAAATGCGCGATACACAACCATTAAACATTTCCAGACGCCAACCGCTCTAAACCGGATTGAGAGGCACGCGCCACGATGAAAAGCGACACCTGGTAGGAATATTTTGTGTACTGCCCTAGACTGGTAATGGCTTCTCAACCCAATCGTAGTCGTCCATAACTATTTTTTATTTTTGTCTGTAAATTTTGGTTGATAAATAGAACGTACCTCACTTAACAGTAAGGAAATGAAAATACACAGATAAATCAATATTAATATTAAATTAAATAACAACAAATATAATTTTATTTCAACTTAACATTAATAAAGGCGACACTACATAACGAAACTGTCATCTTTTTTCTAAATTTAAATTAAAATGTTTAAAATTTTCAGTAAATCATGTTTGTAATTTTACTTGTGATGTCAAGTATTAATTAATGTCACTAAAATAAATTAAATTATGTCAGTAAAATGATAACTATTGTAAATCAAATGAGATAAATTATGGTAGCAAAAAAGAAATATGGATTACCTGGGTACTGTTTCCTGTATCTAGTGATTTCATTACTCCCTAAGTTTGTTACATACAGAAATCCTTCATCACAGAATATGGTCCATGGATAACGTGGTATTCCCTGTCTGACAATGGACACTAGTTGACATTCAGACGTAATGTGGTGAATACAGGAATAATGGTTAACATAGTTACACACAAACAGACTTCCCTGTTTGTCTATAGCGATGCCTCTGGGTGACTTCAAATCTGTATGTTGGTATCTATATTTATATTTACTTGGATTCTGGACATCAAAGGCATATACACCAGTATCAAGGGATTGAACATCACACGAAATGTAAATCATGTTACGTTTTGCCGCAATGTCAATTGACGACCCAAAAATGGACTCCCCTTCACAAATCTGGTGAAAGGTGCCAACAACACAGCCATCATTACTTGACACAATACACCAACACGCCGTGTTTTTCTTGACACCACACACAACAAGATCCCCATTGAATGACACAACACCTTCATAACTATCTAGTCCTCCCTGTATACGTAAATCCCTAGTCCATCGTATAACAGGTGTGGTGTCTGTGGACATAATTTTGATAAGACCGTTGTACAGAATGACTGCGATTTCCGAGTCGTTGATAAGACAGACGGCCATTGGATATGACTCCAGTCTGTCTGATTCGTACAGTAATCGTCCATCTTGGAGTCCGTGAATCCAGACTTTATCGTCTATGACGAATATCTTGTTAATAAAAACCACGATACCGCGATAACAAGGAAACTCGTTGGCTGTGAAAATAAATTGATATACACATTAATACACATCTACACAAAAATACCAATATGGAGACAGATATTAGCATAATAAATAACTTATATACGTCGTCTTATCGTTACGATAAATTTAATTTCTGACAATAGACAAGTTTTCATCGACATCTTTGATTATTATCATATTTACAGACACATAGATAAACGCTTAAACAAGGGATAAAAATTTACATAGACATATATAACTTACATTTACATAGACATATATAACTATCATCATTTCTTTAGACACGAAAATATAAACCTTAAAAAACTGTATAAAAACGTTTTATTAATGATTTAATTATAGATCTGACCTTAAGTAAAGTCCACCTAAACATCGGACAGTTATTATCGTCAAAGAAAACGTTTTATTATTCATTTAATTATATATCTGACCTTGAGTAAAGTAAACTTAAAACATCTGACAGTTACAATCGCCGTAACAAAACGTTTTATTATTCATTGAACTATATATCTGACCTTAAGTAAAATCCATTTAAAACATCTGACAGTTGCAATCGTAGTAGATGTGTTATCGTTATCGTTAGAGTCTTCCTTATTATTATTATTTTAGTAAATCACACAGGCCATGTTAAATGTATTTTGTTTTTACCTGTAAGCATAGTATTTTTGTTTGTACAGTATTTTTGTAAAGATTTCAATTTTATGTTCAGATGGACATTTCTACTGTGTTAACAAAAATAATACGGTAAACAGTTAACGATAAGAAATAGTGTGGTAGTTACTATTACTGTGCGACAACTACTTAATTCGCTCGTAATAAATAACTTACATACGTCGTCTTATCATTACAATGGATTTAATTATATTTTTGACCGCAACACCGCTGTATTAGTTGTGATGGCCAGATGTGGAGTTTGATACAGACCTAGATATAACTTATGTACTTTCACAACAATTACTGACATTTATACCTATAATATATGGTGCATGTAATTAATGCATATAACTTTAGTTTATTATTATAACTATCTAACAATTACAAGAGTCGTATTAGTGTCGTCATCATTATCACTTACTTTATATTATTATTACAGAAGGTTTTATAGCAGACATCATAAAGAACCCGTAAGCACGCTATTGTAGTTCTGTACAGTTTTTACAGTAAACTGAAGATACCAACAACAGTGCGTTAACAAGTTCTGTGTGGAAACTGCCATTGTCCCTCAAATTTTCAAAAATATTAGCGTGATACGTGCGTGAGTACATGTGTAACATCTAATAACGAGCCCAACATCGTTAAAACTAAGCATTATTGACCATCATTTCAATAATATTTCAAATCATTTATTCCAATATCATTTTGTATTGTAATAAATAAATAATAGGTATTATCCTGGAACTCGTCAATGTTTTCTTTCAAAAATATAAAGAATTTACTCCTGATAAATTATATTTTCTTTCGTTCTTAGAAAACGTGTTTAACCATGTTATATAACGCTGGCCACACAAGTGGATGGCTGGATATAAACTAATTGCAATAATTTTAATACTACTACTACTACTACTACTAATAATAATAATAATAATAATAATAATAATAAATCATTGATGTAATATTGTATTGTCATATGCAACATTTCTTCGTATCCCTATAGTGTACTACTCCCTGCATTTCAAAGAAATTCCTGTTTGCAAACGCCTCCATTCATTCCTTATTTTATCGTCTGCTGAATTTTCCTCACAGTGGGCTTTCTTACTAGTGTTGTGATACTGACATTGCTAAGAACGCAGGCGGAAATTAAAACATGGATAAATCTGTGCCTTTTGGAATATTTATTACATTAAGTTTAGGTTCCGTTTGCTGCAGTGTGTACTTTAGAGCGATTTAGGTGGGAAAAGTGAAGATTTGTTTCAGAAACGTTTGAGGGAAAGGTAAGGGATTCTTTTCTTGCAGTGCTAGAGCACAATGCTGATGATGTTACAAGGCAGCGCGCGATATGCGTCACAAGATCTACGGTAGCGCGTTTCCTACTGTATAACACAAACGCCGCATGCTACAATACTCTGAGAAAATATCAATGTCAAAATATGAGAAATAGAACTGAAAACAAATTATATGCAACCATATGATTTAATGTGTGTGCAGGTAATAGTAGGTTTTGCTATTTAACATATAAAACAAACAATAAGTATAGATATAAACTGAGCCAGAGCTAAGGACTAACTGGTGCAGTTTTTGTTTACTTTTCTCAAGATTGATTTCTGTAATTACTATCCCACACGGTTACTAGAAATACCGAATTAAACTTGAGAAAACAAAAACACGAAATACACATGTATTTACATGTTCTCTGTATATATCGGCTTCCACACAAACAATATTTTCTATTTTGTTTTAATAATAATATAAATAAAATTAAAACATGATTTATGTGATTTTGATACGAATGATTTACTTTTTCCTAGTCATAGCACGCGACAATTGGTCGTACTTGATTGGATAGTTTGACCGTTCTGGAACAGTAATGTTTTGATGAAGACTGATCGTTCTTTAACGAATGTAATCTCCAGAACGGACGGTGTTAAGTGGGCTAATTCATATTGTTTCTAGTCGCTTAATTAATGTTTTAATTGACTGCACTGCAAATACATTTATTGTTCTCGGTTCGATATCATTTCTTATTCAAGTTAAGACAACAATCTTTTTTGTGTAAGTCGCTTAATTTGGAACGGACAGTGAAAGTCGGCTTAATTCATTTTTTAAGTCGCTTAATTCAATTTCGAATTGACTTCACACACTTTACTGGCAACCCTTTGAACCCATTGTTTACTCAAGTTAAAGCCAAATGTCGCGCACATTATAGAAAAGGCACCCTTTTGCTCAATGTTGTCCTTATTCGTTAATTGCTCACTTACAGAAATCACGCCCTACTTTGATTATGCACACATTTCATACCTGGGAAGTATATGTTTTGATATACAAGCGTTATACAATATTGATATTATCACATACACAAACATGTGCAAACAAGGATGGATCAATATCCATGTATTATTTGTTCCAGTGAATGTAAAAATGACACTTTGCAATACACAAACCGTCGACAATGGATCCACAGTGATTGTATTTCCATGAGAGCAAAAGCCTTGAGTTCATGGTCTCGCAATTAATTAGCGTTTCTTTGCACGACGTGTTCTTCAATTGGGATGTATATGATGCTTGACAAGAATTACAGTAGCAATACAAATTTATGTTCTCTCTTTTGATAGATAAACAGATACCTTGATGAATGACATTATTTGTCGTTATTATTCTTCAAATAAATATTTTATTCGTGCCGTTTTTCTCATTGAATCGAATGTACGTGTTTGCGACAGTTACATACCTTTCCTGTAGCTCTCTCTCTCTCTCTCTCTCTCTCTCTCTCTCTCTCTCTCTCTCTCTCTCTCTCTCTCTCTCTATATATATATATATATATATATATATATATATATATATATATATATATATATATGTATATATATATATATATATATATATATATATATATATATATATATATATATATATATATATATATGTATGTATATATATATATATATATATATATATATATATATATATATATATATATATATATATATATAGTCTGTACATTCAGTACATTATTAATGTTATATTCATTTGATTTGAATGAATTACTTATTTTCAAGCGTACTTAAGTTAAATCACTATTATTACTTCGAGAGAACAAATCAAATATTAAATGTATTGATTCAAATCGCATTTTACAGTTAATATTCTTTGTTTATATTCGCTCTTATCATTTGGGAAGTGAGGACTCTAATAATCATACTCATCAAACTTGTTTTATCCTATACAGAATTACAATTGGACGCCTTAACTAGCTTTGATTTATCGATATCCTCGAACTTGTTTTACACATCAAGGTCCACAGTCTTGAAACGGTCGGAAATCTGTAAATACCATTCTGCAAAGTGGAATCATACGGTTATTGTTTTGTTTGGAATCATCGACTTTAATGTTTGTATACGCATACTCTTGGCAACCTTGAAAACTATTAAATACGAAAATAAAAGTCATTAATCTATTAAGAATCTATCAAAAAGACCGCATGTAGAAAAATAATAATTGTGAGTCCACGAACCACGTTCTAAAAGAGATAGTTGAATGGAAGACGAAAACGCAGACGGAATTTGTGCAACTAGCACATGAATTACTAACCCGACAATTCAGAAATCTGAGGAGTGCTCTAGTATGCACTGGAGAATTTCGGCTTGCCAACAGTCATAAACTATTTGAGTTGAGAAAAACAGAATGGATTGAAATGATAGAGCAACAACACACTCCTTCAAACCCTTCAGACGCCACATCGACACAAAATACATGATTTTCACGGACAGTCAGACAACTATTGTTGAACCAAGGACTAATTGACCGAAACCTGGAGAAAGGACACGAAACATTAATGTACAAGCTGTGACAATTACAGCTAAAAATACTAAATATGAACCCGAGATGTCGTCATAATATCGTATATTTCATTGTTTTTAGGTTATTTTACCTTGTCTTGTGTACATGACTTGTAGTTCTAATTTCAAGAGGAGCATAATCCTGAAAGCTATTGGATTTATTGCTTACCTGAGTTGTCTTTGTCTATCATCATATATCGTGTCTTGTTACTATAACATGATTAATCTCACTCTTGCATATATACTATCGTATACACTTTTGGTACTTTGTTACATTTCACTTTCACTTTGTCTATTTCAATTCGCCGTTTATCATATATGTCAAATCAAGTAAGAAATAAATAATTCATATAAATTGAAATTATTTTGCTTTTCATTAATATTCAAACATGTATGACTAATCAACGTTCACATATTTCCAAAAATAGACTTTCTTAACACCCATACAATGATCTGTCATATCATCATAACCAGTGTATATAATATATATATATATATATATATATATATATATATATATATATATATATATATATATATATATATATATATATATATATAGATGCCAAATATTTGGAAAACTTTTAAACAAAAGTTAAAATAAATCTTATTTACTTTTCAAAATCTATATCATTAAAAGTTTTATTAAATATGTAATATAATGTTGGGAAATACTGTTGATACTTCGATACGTTTCCCTTTCGCTCTGTGTATATATTGCTACGACACGCCATGTGTCAGGTCTGTCGAATCAAGTACGACCAAGTGATATCATTACAATAATTGTGCTATAAATAGGAAAAAAGTAGATTATTCGTATCAAAATCACACTAATCTTATTTTATTTTGCTTATTATTATTATTATTATTCAAACAAAAACAAAATAATATGTGTGGAAACCGATATACAGAGAGAACATGTAAATACATGTGTATTTCGGCTTTTCAGTATATTTCGGTGGAGTCTAGGACATCTCCCCCGCGGGCATTCCCCCCCCCCCCACGGACTTTCCCACCTCGACATATCCCCCCCCCCCGGACATCATAATCCGCTTATGTTGACATCTGGCCTGAGTACTGTACTGAAACAACTACAATTAATTGAACGATGGCTGATCCTTCTGTTGTTTATCTTAAATATACCAAATATGCACAATAAATAAAGGTTAGACTGAAGCCTCTTCATACTTCAAAGAAACCTGTTCTACAGTGAGTAAAAGCATGATTGTATGTGTGTGTGTGTGAGAGAGAGAGAGAGAGAGAGAGAGAGAGAGAGAGAGAGAGAGAGAGAGAGAGAGAGAGAGAGAGGTCAGGAAAGTAGATATTTTACATTTGATAATGCATTTATTTCAGGTGACAACAGTCATACCTATGCACTAACGGTGATGCGAGGTGCGAGTATACATCAAAGCTAAATGTTACTATATTTAAATAAAGTAGTAAAAAGATAAGGGGGGGAAATGACTGGGGGGAGAAAGTCCTATTTGATGGGGGGGAAGTCCAGGGGGGGATATGTCGGGGGGGGGGGGGAAAGTCCGCGGGGGGAAATGTCCAAGGGGGAGATGTCCTGATACCATTTCGGTGTTTTTAGGAACCCCTATCCTACACCGTGGAATCAAATACCAAGGACATATAATTATTTTTATGAAAAAAATAAACAAGGTCATATAATTATTTTTATGAAAAAAGTATCATCATTTATCTTCATCAACAGCAGCAATATGAAATTATCATTAGCAGCAGTGAGTGATCAAAAGCGCTCGCCTGTACCGAGTACTACCATTTTACTTCTGTCAAAGTTGGTTTTAGTCTCTGGGTTGCATGTGAGAAGTCGTGCAGTGCAGTAGCTTGCAGTGCATTGTTGGTGCAAACACGGGCTTTATCGGTTTCTTTCTACAAGAATTACACTGGCCGCCTATCACGCGCTGTAAAATGGTGTTTGAACCTAAAACAATGATTATCGTCATGGAGTGTTTACTATTAGCATCATTGCCATGAATTCTTGTTTTGTGAAAACTCTTAGTCAACATTGAAAGAACTATAAAGTATGAACTATTCGCGGCAGTAGAAGAAAGTGTAACTTCAGAGGCAAACGCGGAGAGGGGAATCATGTTAAATTGGGTTTAAAAATTAAAGCGTCTGGCACAGAACTAACGTTAGGCCACCATTTAAAACAAAATATTGTTTGATTAGAATCGTAAGTCAAACTGATTCAGATTGTTTAAAAACCTATGCCAGGCAGAATTATTTTCTGTGTTTTATTCACATCTAAATATGTTCCAATTCCGCTAACGTGCTGTGAGCTTTCATTGATCAATTTTTATATAAATTTACAATAATTACGTTTCCAGTGGCAGATCAATATTTTCATTGACCGACTTTGTTTTACCTTATACAGCAGCGGTTCTCAACCTGTGGGTCGAACAACGATTTGCCAGGGTTCGCTTACGACCATCGGAAATATATATTTTTACAGTTATGAACGAAAATATTTTTTACGGTTGGGTCGCCAATACATTTGGAATTGTATTAAAGGGGTCGCGGCACCAGAAAGGTTGAGAACCGCTGCTATACAGAATTACAAGTGACGTCTTCACCTGCTCGGGTATATTGATAAATATACTCATCAAACTTGTTTTATCCTATACAGAATTACAATTGGACGTCTGAACTAGCTCTGATTTATCGATATCCTCGAACTTGTTTTACACATCAAGGTCCACAGTCTTGAAACGGTCGGAAATCCGTAAATACCATTCTGCAAAGTGGAATCATATGGTTATTGTTTTGTTTGGAATCATCGACCTTAATGTTTGTATACGCATACTCTTGGCAACCTTGAAAACTATTAAATTTTGTTCTTCACGGGATTTATAATTTGAAAATCTGGTGCAGAACTAACGTTAGGCCACCATTTAAAACAAAATATTATTTGATTAGGTGTTGACACCCTTCGTCCCTCCCCAGCACGTATAGCTGGTTTGGTACATGAGGCGACACCCTTGTATGTGTTAGTTATAAAAATGTTAGGCGTAGGGTTTCCTTGTCCACCCAGTGTTTTGATTTTTTGTTATTGTGTTTTGTCATTATATTTTGTTATTTTTTATTTGATTTTTATTTTATTTTGAATTCTAAAGTTTTCAAGGGTTATTCTTTGGTTCGTTTATTATAGTTTTCAAGTTACTTTATACTTTATCCCAAAGAAGCTATATAGAGTGTACTTCCTACTTACTATCCGTGCTGATAGTTCGTATTCAGAGATTTTGTCTGCGACTGGCAAAAATCAACTTGGTTTCCTTTCTCTATATGCTTCAAACAAAGATTGTACTCTTTCCTTAGTACACTTGTCCCAGGATTGGTTTCCTATCCTTATTCCTTGGTTACTTCCCGTTTAGTGACTTTGCCAGAGTCGTATTGTCTGGTGTTGTGCTTTTTTGTGGTTTGTGTTATACGTTGTATTGTTCAGACGGCTCTATCTTGATCATATTCATATAGTTGCCTTTTTATTCTATCTATTTGTTTTAATTCCATTATATGAAATTTGTGGCAAATTTTCCAAGTTTTGTATCTAGTTTGTTATTTTCGAGTAATCCGTTATTGTTGTTGTTGTGGTTTTTCTTTATCCTTCTTTCTTTCCTTGTTAGGGAGGAATTTGGGTACATATAGGGCAGGTCAAGGTTGTGTTGTCTTCATGTTGTTTCACTCCCGTAGTGTATAGGGAATTGTATCAGTTTCTTAGTTTGAGGCAGAGTGCCGTTTTGTTACATGTTATCAGTTTGGGGTGAAAGATGCCATCTGGTTGCGGTCAAATTGATATATTGTCTAATGTTCTCTTAGAGTGTTGATTTTCTTTATTTGTGGTTGTAGAATGGAGAGGTTGTATATATGGGGATAAAAGTGTTTTGTGATTTGTGATTTCCATATTTTTCTGTTTTTGTTTATATATATATGTATATATATATATATATATATATATATATATATATATATATATATATATATATATATATATATATATATATATATATATATATATATATATATATATATATATGTATGTATATGTATTGTGTCTAAATGTCTGTACATACCTTGAAATCTTCTATTGGGACTTAGTTAAATGTCGTTGTTAGTAGAGGCTGTGGAAGCCTTGTTTGTATAAACTCCTGTAAAAGTCGGGTCTTCCCTAGGGCAATGTTCCTTGGTTCGTTTTTTTTTTTTGGTTTGGAGTTAATGATTCTGTGGGTTATTGTGCCCGTTTTCTGGGCTTTGTGATGGGAGGGCCTATATCTGGTTTCCTATTGGTTCCAGCAAAGTTGGCGTGGAAAGCCTAGTAGTTATTTCGGGACTGTAAAGAGTGTTACAGTTCAAAGTATAAGATAATAGGTAACTAGTTTCCTTAGAGAAAGCATAATTGTGTAATAGGTTATAAGTAAAAGCTATATAAGACGTGTGGGGATAGATATATGTTGCTTGCACGGGGTTTATCACCTGCTAGCTGCATATTCTTGTTACCCCGTATAATCCTAGGTTTCCATATTTACTCAAAGATTAAATACAATTGGTATTAATTTGGAAGCATATATATATATATATATATATATATATATATATATATATATATATATATATATATATATATAACTGTTTATAGCTATTTATTCATACATTTTATATATATACACACACACACATGCACATACATGTTTATATACCTGCCTGTAAGGGCATGTTCATTGCTAGGTCAATGGTTCTAGTTGAACAAGGTTGTTGGTAAAAGCATCGCAGAATAACTGGAATAATACATTTGGACATAGTGGCTGAAGGGATCTCGCTCCCCCAAATAGTGTTCCTTATCATGTCGTCGTGATAAGATGAATGGTGCTTTTGTTGTGTTGGATGAGTTGGGTCACGCTTGTGGGTTGTATTTCTATAATTTTGCACAACGTTGTTTTCAAAGTTGTTTTTTTTTCTTCTGAGATTATATTTCAATGTGATAAATTTTTAAGTCTCCTCATGTCAATTGCCATCAATATAAATTGAATAACTTCAGCATATAGTTTTTTCTCTTTAATTTGATTTGTGTATATGTCTCTGTTGATCAATGCTGGTGCATTCTAGTGATATTTGTATTTTGTGATCTCTATATTGTTTACATAGGAAGCATGGTGGTATTGTTTTGATTATTTTCCTTTGAAATGCTTTTCCTTGGGTCCACCATGCATCATGAAGATATTCTACTATTTTTGCTTTATGTTTTGTATTTCTGATTTTGGACCAGTTTGACCATATTATATTCCAATCAAGGAAACTATACAGTGTTTTAATTTTGTTTTTTTTATGTCTTTTTGTCTATCCATTAGTAAAGTATATCCTTTTTTATGTTTTGGGTCCAAAATTTTTTGTTCTGTCTGTATGGTTGTATTACTTTTTATTCTGTTTGTTGTTTTTGGTGGTGTCAGAAATTTTATAATGCTGTTGTTTTGGTTGGTTTGGTAGCTTAAAGCCAAACTAGTAGAGATATAATGCTTGCCAGAAGTATGTGGTGTGGGGTGTTACATTTCTTAGTCTTTTTAAGTAGTTGTTGATTTGTTTAATTCGTAAGTTTGGTATGCCTATTCCTCCTTGTGTCTTTTCTTTTTGTAGAGTATATTTGTCTATTTTAGTGATCTTTCCATGCCATATGAAGTTAATTATTTTGTATTCAATTTTGTTTATGTATATGAATTCGAAGTCTGTGTTGTCGAATTCATGCCAAATTGAGTTGTATAGATATGTTTTGCAGTATGTGCTTTCTCTAGTATATTTAGTTGTCTGGAATCCCATGTTTCTATATGTTTATTTATTTTTCGCATGAGTTGGTTAAAATTTATGTTTTTGTTGTTTGTGCCAAAATTATAACCTAAAACTTTGACATGGGTTTTAAACTGTCCACGGGGTAATACTTGTGAGGGAGGGAGGCCGGGGTGGTTTCCTCTCGAGTTTCCTATTATTAATATTTAAATTTTGTCGTGGTTTATTTTTGATCCTGATGCTAGTCCAAAATTGTTATATTGCTCTATTAGATATTTGTATGATTGTTGAGTTGTTGTGAAATGTGTACAATCATCTGCATGTTGGAAAATTTTGCACTCTTCCTTCATCTTTGGGATTTTGATTCCTGAGATGTTTTCGTCACATTGAATTTTGTTTCTCAGTATCTCTATGCCAAGTAAGTAAAGTAACATGGATAGAGGGCTTTCCTGTCTAACTGAGCGTTGTATGTTGAACGTTTTTGTTTTCGCTCCATTGATTTGGATTAGGGACTGTATGTTGTTGTATATGTGCTATCTCGAGTATGTTTAGTTGTCTGTTATCTTCTGATAATCGTATACTTATTGTTCCCAAGGCGAAAACAAAGTCATATGGACAACGTTCATTTGCACACCAGGGCCCGACGACGTGGAACAAATTGCCCATTGAAATTAGACACAAAGACAGTCGTCCCTTTTACGTTTTTTTTCACTTTATTGATTTGGATTAGGGACTGTATGTTGTTGTATAGAGTTTTTATCCAATTGGGAAAAGTTTTTTCCGAATCCGATTTTTTTAGGATGGATAAAATGTATTTAATTTCTATTCGATTGAAGGCCTTTACCTCATCGATTAGCATTAGTGCTCCGTTTATTGTGTTCTGTACCAGGTGTTCTATTATTGATTTTATTGATAAAATGTTGTTCTGGAGATTTCTCCCTTCTCCTCTACATGTTTGGATGCAATTTATAATTCTGCTCATTGTTTCCTTGAATCTATTGGTTAATATTTTACTTAGTATTTGTAATCTATATTATGTAATAATATTGGTCTTTATTGTTTATATCGGTTGGTAATCCTTCATTTTTGTATATTAGTGTGATCATGCGTGTTTTCATGTTTGGTGTCATTTATTTTGCTAGTAGTGTTTTGTGAAATAGGTTTAGGAGTGTTGGTGTGATTTTTTTTTTTAATCTTTTGTAGAATTCGGCTGTGATTCCATCTATTTCATGTGATTTGTTTGGTGTTAACTGTTGAATTGCTTTGTCAATTTCCTGTGCCGTAATAGGTTCGTTACATAGGTTTTTCTGTACATCTTGTATCTTAGGTAGTGTTATCGATTCTGTGTATTCTTTAATTTTTTGTTTAGGTATGTGTTGTGATGTATATGAATTTTTATAGTAATTATATGTGTACTAGTATTTTTTTTCTTTTTGGTTGTATTCTGATCTGGATAAATTAATTTTGTTTTATTTTTCCCATCCCTTTTCTTATTTCTTCTCTTTCATATATAATTTTATCAATATTGCATATGTCTTGGTAGAGTCCTGCTCTTATTTTTTTTTTTGTTTTGTTTAAAATTATTTATAATATCTAGTTGTTTTGGTGCTTTTTGTAGATCAGTTTCATTTGAGATAGGGTCAGTTATTATTTTATTACATTCTTTTTGAACCAAGTTGTTTTGTTGTTTTTGTATTCTAGAGTATTTCTGACTGATTTTTGAAATGAGTGAATCGGTCTGGCCCCATATTTAATACTTATTTTATTATTGTGTGTTTTGTATTGTGTATTGTATTTCAGTTTGGTACTCGGGTAGGTCAAGTATAGTATTGTTAAGTTTCCATGTGCCTTTTCCCCATCTATTTGTTTTTTGGGGGGGTTACATGGACTGCAATGGTATTATGCCTGTAGTTGGTGATCATATAGCAGTGATCTATTCTGGATGCCATTGTGTGTCTTGTATATGTGTATTCTTGTTTGGATGGGTTAATATGTCTATAGGTGTCGAATAATTATTACTGGTTATTAGGCCTTTGAAGTGGTACAGTACATCTCTATCTCATTTGCTAGGCCATTTGTATTGTCTACGTCTTGTATTACTGAGTTGAAGTCGCCTATTATTATAGTGTTGTGTAGTGTGTACGTTTGTAAGTAGTTAGACAATTTGTCTATAAATGGTATTTTCCAACTTCTTCTGGGTGGCATGTATATGTTGATTATGTGTAGTTTGTCTATTTCAATGTGTAATAGTCTTCCTTCTAGGTCTTTTGGTGTATTGTGTAAAGTCCAGTTTGCATTTTTGAGGTTGTTTATTATGATTCCGACTCCTGATCGGTTAGATACATTGTCTTTTTGTATTATAAATATAGCGTTTAGATGGTCTTCTATATAGTTCTTTGTTTTGTTGTTTATGTTATGTATTTCTTGTAGGTATATTATATGATATTTATTTAATTGTTTGATTAGTTGTCTTGCTTTATCAAAATTTATTCCATTAATGTTAAGTGATGTAATTCTAATATTATTCACCATTTTTGTTTTAGTGATAATTATATGGGTATCTATTATTGAGTTGTTTATATGTTATAAGTTTTGTTTATTTGTTTTATTGTTGTGGTGGCTTCGTTCATTTTGGTAGTGTTGTATTCTAAATGGGGAAGTAGTGGTGATTTGTTAATCATTTCTCTTATCATTTTTTGGATTTCTTGGGTTCCTGGTGAACCATTTTAGGTTTGTTCATTTGTTTGGGTTTGGGTGTTTGGTGCTAGGTTTTTTTTTTCTTCATCCTTTTTCTTTTGGAAGTTGCATTTGCCTAGTTTTTATTGTTGATTTGTTTTTCTTTTTCTGTGTTGGTGGTGGTTGTTTTGGGGTTGGTTTCGCCCTTGTTCTGATGAGTGATTTCCTTTTCCTTTGTATGGGGCTAGAAAATGGAGTAATTTTTCCCTCTATGTCTGTGTTTATGTATGTGTTGTCTGATGTTTCTGTTGCCGTAGTTTTGTCTGTGTTGTCTTATGGAGGTGTTATTTGATCCTCTTCTTGTTTTTTTTTTTTTTTTTTTTTTGGGGGGGGGGGGTATTGCCAGCAGTGACATTCGCATATGTATGTTTTGTATCGTTTGGTTGGGTGTTAGTTAAGTTGTTGTCTCTAATTATTGATGTTGGGGTATTTTCCCAGTTTTGCGTGTGGCATAGACATTTGTTATGGCCTGTTTGACTGCAAATGAGGCATGGTCCAGTTAAATTGTAGTTGTCGAACCACGATGTTACGAGAAAGCAGTGTACTTTAAACATTTCTGGCACACTATTTGATTGGGTTGCTTCCACCCTCATTATAAATTTCTTAGTGTGAACCCCCGGGATGACTTTGTACATATTTTTCCTTGCAGATATGACTTTAATTTGTGTTCTATGCTCAAAACCTTGGACAAAATTTTCAATAGGGATTTCACACGGGACGCCCGAAATGAAAATGTCAGTGTATGATTTTTATAAGTTTGGTGATAGGTGGGGGTGTAGTCACTTGTGCCACTATGTCACCTATCTTTATACTCCCTGATGGTATTAAGGGTTGGGGTTTATGGGGTACAAGAGATAGACCCCCTTTCCCAGGTGGGTGAAAATATATATCTCCTCGCCTGGTACTCCCCTAGCTATCAGGGATGCTAAAATAATCGGGATGGGGGTGGGCCGTTGTTCCGCTGGTGTTTGGGACATACATATATAGCCTGAAAAAAGTTGGGCCTGTTCCCTTTAATTAGTGTTCCTTTGGGGGGTGTTCCTCTTCTTCCATTTGGAATAAATTATCTAACGCGAAGTTGTTGTGGGCCATTGTATTAATTGCTGTTGTTTGTGTTTGTTGATTTTCCTGTTTATTATTATTAATATTTTGTAAAAAAGGGTCTAGATCGCTGTAAAGGGATTTATTTTGGGCGAGATATTAAAAGTGTAATTACCTTATTGTATTAATCCAGTTTTGACTATTGAATTTTGAGAATTTAGAATCCTTTTAAGAGATATTTTCTCTTTAATCCTATTTGGAATTATTTGCTTTAACTATGCAGCGTTATATTTTCCTGTGCGCACACTTTCTTTTGCGTTTAGCAAATTTGGTTATGTCCTTGTTGACTGTATTGTTCATACAGGTTTATTAGTTGAAATATCACTGGAAGCAAAGGTTAGTATATTTGGATTCAATGTAAACAACTATTTTGCATTGAAATCACTTCACGTGCTGCATGCAAAGCCTTTATGATCGAAAAGTTTTTTTCCCACAAGTATGACCGTATTGATATCACTGTATTTCACTGTGTTGAATTAATAATTGTACACAGATAAATTATACTCGAAATTAACACGGATTATAGTTCAGTTAGAAAATGAAAATCTATTTGCAAAATATTTATATTAGTAAATAAAGGTAGTTTGCATTGAAATTTTTCTTCGGAATATTCAGTTATTGATCATTGATTAATTTCCAATTCAACGTTTTAATGATTACGTTTGAATTTGAGAATATTCACTGTTTTTGATCATTGATTAGTCTCCGATTCAACGTTTTAATGTTTACGTTTGAACTTGAGAATATTCACTGCATTTGATTATTGACTAATTTCCGATTCAACGTTTTAATGTTTACATTGGAATTTGAGAATATTCACTGTTTTTGATCATTGATTAATTTTCAATTCAACGTTTTAATGTTTACGTTTGAATTTGAGAAAATTCACTGTTTTTGATCATTGATTAATTTCCGATTCAACGTTTTAATGTTTACGTTTGAATTTGAGAATATTCACTGTTTTTAATCATTGATTAATTTCCAATTGAACGTTTTAATGTTTACGTTTGAATTTGAGAATATTCACTGTTTTTGATCATTGATTAATTTCCGATTCAACGTTTTAATGTTTACGTTTAAATTCGAGAATATTCACATTTTTTGATCATTGATTAATTTCCGATTCAACGTTTTAATGTTTACGTTTGAATTTGAGAATATTCACTGTTTTTGATTATTGATTAATTTCCAATTCAACGTTTTAATGTTTACGTTTGAATTTGAGAATATTCACTGTTTTCGATCATTGATTAATTTCCAATTCAACGTTTTAATGTTTACGTTTGAATTTGAGAATATTCACTGATTTTAATCATTGATTAATTTCCAATTGAACGTTTTAATGTTTACGTTTGCATTTGAGGATATTCACTGTTTTTGATCATTGATTAATTTCCAATTCAACGTTTTAATGTTTACGTTTGAATTTGAGAATATTCACATTTTTTGATCATTGATTAATTTCCGATTCAACGTTTTATTGTTTACGTTTGAATTTGAGAATATTCACTGTTTTTGATTATTGATTAATTTCCAATTCAACGTTTTAATGTTTACGTTTGAATTTGAGAATATTCACTGTTTTCGATCATTGATTAATTTCCGATTCAACGTTTTAATGTTTACGTTTGAATTTGAGAATATTCACAGTTTTTGATCATTGATTAATTTCCAGTTCAACGTTTTAATGTTTACGTTTGAATTTGAGAATATTCACTGTATTTGATTATTGATTATTTTCCGATTCAACGTTTTAATGTTTACGTTTGAATTTGTGAATCTTCACAGTTTTTGATCATTGATTAATTTCCAATTCAACGTTTTAATGTTTACGTTTGAATTTGAGAATATTCACAGTTTTTGATCATTGATTAATTTCCGATTCAACGCTATATGTTTACGTTTGCATTTGAGGATATTCACTATTATCAATCATTGATTAATTTTCGATTCAACGTTATATGTTTACGTTTGAATTTGAGAATATTGACTGTTTTTGATCATGGATTAATTTCCGGTTCAACGTTTTAATGTTTACGTTTGAATTTGAGAATATTCACAGTTTTTGATCATTGATTAATTTCCGATTCAACGTTTGAATGTTTACGTTTGAATTTGAGAATATTCACTGTATTTGATTATTGATTAATTTCCGATTCAACGTTTTAATGTTTACGTTTGAATTTGAGAATATTCTCAGTTTTCGATTATTGATTAATTTCCAATTCAACGTTTTAATGTTTACGTTTGAATTTGAGAATATTCACTGTTTTTGATCATTGATTAATTTCCGATTGAACGCTATATGTTTACGTTTGAATTTGAGGATATTCACTATTATCAATCGTTGATTAATTTTCTATTCAACGTTATATGTTTACGTTTGAATTTGAGAATATTCACTGTTATTAATCATTGATTAATTCCAGTTCAAAGTTGTATTGTTTTTATTCATCCACGCGATGCTTTTATAAACACACATTTGGGCTTTGCTTCCGTCTGACAGACTTATATTCATTTTTTTTTGTGGGGGGGGGGAGGTAACTCTAGACAGATGTCCCCGCCTCCTATTTGAAAAAACTAAAAAAAAAAGTGTGTTATGTGTTGATGTGTACCCCCTGATGTGTAGTTTTTGTGTTTTTTAAGAAAAATTTCATTTACTTTACCCTAACCTTAATTTTGTCCCATCGGGATTATATGAAAAATAGGAAGATATTTTGGTCCTTAGTGTTCTCTATGACAAGGCTACCCGAGCTAAAAGGCTCATCATGGGTCTCCTGTCCTCTCCGTTCTTTAAGTTAACCCTGGCTAGGGGGTTTACTGTATCCTGTGAGTGATATTTGTGTTGTGCTATTTGTATGATGTTATATGTATACATATATATAGTGTCTTGTAAGGATAGCCTATTTTGATCAAATTTCCCAGTTTTCTTCAATTACATAGAGACCCCTAAACGGTCTCTATTTAATTTATTATAAGTGTGTTTTTAAAAAAAAATTAATTATGAATTTAAATTTTTATTTAACAAATACGTGGTGTATTAAATTAAGTTTTAAAGTATTGTTTTAATATTTGCCTTATATTGTTCAATGTTTTCTAATCTTCCATATTTATGTAATAGGTCTACTTGGATCGAGACAGGATAAGTACATTTTTTTAAATTTTATATGTACTTCACCCTTCTCGATCTTTTGTCGCCCTTTATTTATTTATTTATATTTCCTATTTCAAACCAAAATGTGATCATTTATGTATTCCTTTTAAAACGGACTTTCTGTATAAACTCATGCGATTCTATACAAGAGTACTGTATTCATATATATTGGTTACCAGTGACTTTATATGATAGCATGCTTATATTGGGGTATAATGAAGTGATTTTCTTTAAGTAATCCTATCTAGTGCGTGAAATGTATTTGTATGGATCGTGCTTAATCCTTTAAGTTTATTTCCCAGCTCTTACATGGTCTGCCCACTTCGCGTAGCGCCATGTGATTTAGCCCCGTGCTTTCCTTGCTAGTTCTTCCCTCTCTTGAGGTCCCCGTCCCTCCCTTCTATCTAATATTTTCTCCTATATTATAGACAGGTCCGCATGCTATCATCTATAAAACTATAAAACTAGTTATTTCTTGTAATAATATCCTTGAGAAATTTCCATCTAAGTATAGAAAATTATTTATATTGTACAATTGTTTTTCGTTAATGGACTTAATTATCGTTTTCCTTTCATTTCTGGTAGCACAACATTGGGTAAAAATGTGTAGTTTAGAAAAGCTATAATTTCTGCACAGTGGACATTTAGGCGACACTACGATCATATGCCTTCTCACTGCTATTTTTCCTGTCAACCATGCATCATGCATTTATTTGAACAGGATACTTTTCATTTTTTGTGATCTTGTTTTGACCCAGTTTTCCCAGGCCCTATCCCAATTGATATTTATGTTTGTGTTCCACATTATTTTTGTCCTTATTTATTGTATGTTGTGTGAACCATTTTTATCTAGATTTAGTGTCAATTTCCCATAGGTCTTTAGCATATCTGTATTTGAAAAGTAATTATTTTATTGATCTTAATTTTGTTGGCACGTTTAGAAGTTTAATTAATTTATTGTTCCTATATATGTCATTTCTCTGCTTCATAGAGAAACCAAAATAATAGATATAGAGCCCCTGCCAAGTTATTTTTGGTCCTGATTTAATGTCCTTAAACCTGTTTAGAACGTTGGTGTATTTAATTAGGGTCGGGTGAGGGAGGCCTAGGCCTCCTCTTTTCCCTTCCCTATATAAAGTTTCTTTGTTGGTGTATTGCATTTTAAAACCCCATATATATTTGATAATTTCGTTATCTATTTTTTTAATTAATGCATTTTTTATGTCTATTGTTTTGAATTTATAATTAAAATGCACATACATATAGTTTTTAGCAGCTTGTGCCCGTTCCATAAGGCATATTGGCACAGGCGCCCAGATCCGCATATTTGTTTGTATACTTTCCCTGATTTCCTTTAAGTTTATCTCTGTGTCATATTATCCGAAATTTATACCTAACGTTTTTATAGTCTTTAATCAGTGGACGAGGTAACCCATGTGTTTTACCTCTCCAGTTTCCTATCAGTAGAATTTCTGTTTTGTCGGTATTTATCTTAGATCCCGACACTTTACCAAATTCGACGAATTCCTTTGTTAGTTCTTTGTAGAAATTTCCATTATGGATAAAGTTTGTACAATCATCCGCATGCTGCAGCATTTTCACTTCTTTAATATTTGGAACTCTTATCCCTACTATATTTTGGTTGTTCTTAATTTTGATACTTAGTATGTCAATTGCTATCACGTATAATAGCATAGATAGTGGACATCCTTGCCTCACGAATCTTTTTGGATTTCAAATTGTTTCTGTTTTTTCTCCATTTACCTGTATAACTGAGTTTATATTTTTATACAGGATTTTGGTCCAATTTTGAAAATTCTTTCCAAAGCCAAATTTGTCCAGTGTCATTTATAAGTAATTTTGTTCAAGGCTATCAAAAGCTTTTCCTGGTCAATTAGTACCAATGCACTATTTTTCCCTGTCATATTTATATGTTCTATAATAGTTTTAATGTTTAAAATATTGTTTTGTATATCCCTCCCCTTAGGCCCGCTAGATTGGTTTATATTTATGATTTGGTGACTTATATCTAAACCACAGCATATTTACGAATTGATTAGAGTCGAAAGTCAAGCTGATTCAGTTTGTTTAAAAACCTATGCCAGGCAGAATTATTTTGTGTGTTTTTATTCACATCTAAATATCTTACAATTCCGCTAACGTGCTGTGAACTTTTATTGATCAATTTTTATACAAATTTACAATATTGACGTCTCCAGTGGGAGATCAATATTTTCACTGACCGACTTTGTTTTACCCAATACAAAATTACAAGAGACTTCTTCACTGGCTCGGGTATATATATAAATATACTCACCCAACCTGTTTTACCCTTTAAAGGACTTGAAAGTAATTTTTCGAGGGATTTATAAATGAAACAAATTCACCTGACTAGAACGTAATTTTACTGGGATTTTAAATTAAAACAAATTCACCTGACTAGAACGTAATTTTAATGGGATTTATAATTTCAACAATTTAAAGGACTAGACAGTATTTCTTCATGTCATTTAAAACTTAAACAACTTTTAATAACTTTAAAGTAATTTTTCATGGGATTTATAATTTAAAAGTAACTTTAAAGGACTAGAAAGTAATTTTTCATGGGATTTATAATTTATGCAACTTTAAAGGATTAGAAATTAATTTTTCATGGGATTTATAATTTAAACAAATGTAAAAGACCATATAGTAACCGTTCATGGATTAAACAAATTTAAAGGATAAAAAATAATTTTTGTATGGGATTTTTAAATAAAATAAATTTAAAGGACTATAAAGTAATTTTTTATGGGATTTATAATTTAAATTTTAAGAACTTGAACGTAAATTTTCATGGGATTATAATTTAAACCAATCTGAAAGACTAGAAAGTAATTTCTCATGTGTAATTTAAACAAATTTGTCAGAAAATCGTACATGCAAGGTACTTCACTAGGAATGTACCTGTGCTAAATCGTACATCCATGTACATCCCTATGACTACCTCTCATGAAAACATACCTGCATGTTCTTCACTAGGAATGTACATATTATAAAATGGTACACATATGTACTTCACTATAAATATACTTGAACCATTTGGAAGAAAACGTTGAGAGATTCAGATGAGAAAGAAAAGATGCAAAATGTAGGTCATTCATGGATTCTCTTTCTTGTATCGCCTGCAAACACTAATACATGTCATTTTAGTTGTAAGCGCTAAAACAATTGCCTGAACATGGTTAATAACATCGACGTTGTAGCTTCCGGAAACTGTTTATACTGATGTCTTACCATAATCAACACATGAAAATAAAATATATATGACCAAAGGACAACGTTACGATGGATGGATGGATTTATTCATGAATGTATGTATAGTCCTGGAAACAACAATATATTGAGAGAGATTACATAATAAATAATTTGGATGCAACTTAAGCCCTGTTTATAATTACCTGGATGATACAAATTAATTACTGCAATAGTCTCATTTAATCAAAAGATTTTATGGCACCAATAATATCTTCATGTTTTGCCTGATTTTTGGTGATACGAAAGAGTGTAGACGGATCATGGTGGTCTGGGGGTAAGGGTGCAGAAGGATGTGATTCTGAGCTGTCTTCTCCATCTCGGTAAATCCGCTATAGAATTTTGCAAATTTATCTTCAAAAGCGAATACAATTATCTAAGGGTATTACAACTGTACTAAGGTAACAAAAGCTGCTTTGCCAGATAAGGGCCTTTTTCTGTTGATCAAAGTTAGGTTCATATTGGGATAAATTTGGCAAATTATTGTTACATCTTTATGTCTACAATTATTCAAAAATGGTGATTTAAAATTTCTTCTGAAAAGTAGGTTTGTTTGTGCAAACATGTCTGAAAATAATTCTTTCACAAAATGGCTGTACACATTGGTGCAATAATTGATCTAAGAAAATGATAATATATTTGTTGAATGTGTAAATTTATACATTGCTCAGCATTATTTGTTATCAAATGTTTTTTATATTATCCACATTTGAAACTTTAATATATCCCGCTGACCAATAAATAACATATTAACTCATATTACATTACTCAGTGTTTTTTTTTTATAAACCATATCGATTCTATGTGAAATATATAAATTTCAAGCTGAAAAATCAATAACATATCCTAAATTACTCGGTATCTTTTTAACCATATCTATGTGAAATACATAAAGTTCCAGCTGACCAATGAATAACATATCAACTCACTCTGTAACAATTTTAGCCATATATATATATATATATATATATATATATATATATATATATATATATGTGTGTGTGTGTGTGTGTGTGTGTGTGTGTGTAATAAATAAACTGAACTATTATCGATCCCCTTAATATGATTTAAATGCGATAAGCGCCCATATTTGCATGTTAACCTTGAACCTGGTTATTAGGTGTAGATATCATCCTCAAAGTATGTTCGTGCGTCTCTTTCCCCTTATCCAGCATTCTGCAGGGCATTAAGAATTTTGTCGTGTGTCTGTTTCGTACACAGCGCTTTGCAGTGCATTAAAACAATAGAGTGCTTCTCTCACTTATCCAGCATGCTGCAGTGTATTAAAAATATTCGCGTGTATCATTCCCTTTCCCAGCACTCTGCAATGTATTAAAATAGTCACCTGCATCTTCCCCTTACCCAGCACTCTGCAGTGTATAAAAACATTCACGTGTATCTTTCCTTTACCCAACCGTTCAGGGTATTAAAAACGTTCACGTGTATCTTTCCCATACCCAGCACTCTACAGTGTATTAAAATAGTCAAGTGTATCTTTTCCTTACCAAGCAGTCTGCAGTGTCTTAAAAACGTTCAAATGTTTCTTTCCCTTACCCAACCCCTTATAAGATGTTAGGTATATTCATGTGTATCTTTTCTTTACCCAACCCCCTAGAAGATGTTAGGTACGTTCATTTGTATCTTTCCCTTACCCGACCCCTTATAAGATATTAGGTATGTTCATGTGCATGTTTCCCTTACCCAACCCCTATAAGATATTAAGCATTTTCATGTGTATCTTTCCTTTACCCAACCATGCGATGTATTAAAAACGTTCACGTGTATCTTTCCCTTGCCCAGCACACTGCAGTCTTAAAAACGTCCAAGTGATTCTTTCCCTTACCCAACCCAAAATAAGATATTAAGTATATTCATGTAACAGTATCTTTCCCTTACCTATCCCCCCTATAAGATGTTAGGTATGTTCTTGTGTATCTTTCGCTTACCCATCCCCCCTATAAGATATTAGGTATGTTATTGTGTATCTTTCCCTTACCCATCCCCCTATAAGATATTAGGTATGTTCATGTGTATCTATCCCTTACACAACCCGCTATAAAATATTAAGTGTGTTCACGTGTATATTTCCCTTACCCAAACCCCTATACGATTTTAGATATGTTCAAGTGTATATTAACTTTACCAAACCCACTATAATATATTAGGTATGTTCATGTATATACCTTGACATACTCCATTAGTATGTCAGACATTAGGTAAAAAAGTGCATGAAAATAAACCCTGACATACTTCATTAGTATGTCAGACATTAGGTAACACAATTGTATGAAAATATACCCTGATGTCATCTAAATTTAAAATCTCTTTCAACTT
The DNA here is from genome assembly GCA_030141615.1 of Unio pictorum. NCBI lineage: Eukaryota > Metazoa > Mollusca > Bivalvia > Unionida > Unionidae > Unio > Unio pictorum. Next base: position 2,120,880 of record JARLTB010000003.1, read on the forward strand.
TTCGTCATCGAATATACACTGCTTCTACTGCGTATAGGTTTTATGAGACTTTTCTTAGATGTTTGGCTAGAATTTTCTATAGATCAGTCTCATAAACACAGGCTGGGAACTCAGGAGGATAGTAAGAAGAGAGAGGTTGAGTCCCCAGATAAAGAATGTCACCCGATGATGAAATGTCAAGGGAATTAGGTCAGGTACGGAATCGAAGCTGGAATAAAGAGTCAGACGTCAATTTTCTGCTGATACGTAGAACTTTATTTAAATAATCAACACACATATATATTACTACATTCTAGAAAAAACATCTAAAAGCTTTATAATAAAAATTCATAAAATACATATTACATTTTCATCATTAAGCTTTCCAATTTCATTTTATTCATATGACTTCTGCACCTTTGAATAAGCAGCAGAGAGGGTGAACCCTACAACCTTGTAGAGGCGTCGATTCGATGATCTAAGGCTTCTACCAAATAGTAAAAAAAAATGGCGTCTATTCGATAAAATAAGATTTCCTTTTATACGCCAACGTCGTTGTCATTGACCCTCTCTGCTGCTGGAACTTTCAGTTCTGGGTTAACCAAATATTTGATCCAGTCCGATACGATATCGTGTTCGAGGATCATGTAAATTTATTGTTATAAATCCATACGGGGTTGACAGAGCGTTACTAAAGAAATTTTTTAATTGATTGAAGTCCATATCAGAGCACCATGTCTGCCAAATATTTCGTAACGTATGTGTATCAACGCCGTTAAACACAGCAAGAATATTACAGTTATCTCTGATCACTTTTGGAATCTGAGTGTATCGTTGAGTGACATATATCACGTCGGTGTTTTTATGCCTGCCTCTGGAAAAGATCCTAGCAGGATTTTTTTGATTGTCTAACATCACATCGTCGTATACGACTAAATTATTAATGTTCCCATCAAGGTCATCCACGGATGGTGCCTCGTCAATATCAGTTATAAAATCAATGGCGTTCTCACCCTTAATTTCTGATGCATTCTCGTTAAAATCCTTTAACACTTCATAACATCGTTGATCATCTACGCTAGGGGCAATTAAATACAAACTTATCCCACTTCATCCATCTCATTATTAAATTGAGTAACAATTGCGTCTTGCCGGATCCAGATGGCCCGATTATAATCATCCGGATAGAGTTTGGTAGCGCTGCATGATGCTTAACTGGTTCTCTTGTTTTAGTCGCTGAAAAAATCAATTATATCCATATCTCTATACATAAAATATGGATCTATATTGTGTGAAGTGTAAAACGCGTACTGGCACAGATGACTTGACGACGATTACAACTAAAAATAACCGATCAGCGCTTTCTGGTAAATGCGTGCAATGTGGTATAAAAAAATTTAGATTTCTTTCTACAAAATCAAAGATTTTACAATTCGGAGATGTTTTTAAAAAAAACGAGGAGGTGATATCGCAGCCAAATTGGCAAAACTCCCTGGAACCCCATGGGCAAAGTACCCCGGAGAAAAGCACCTTCCAGGATATAGCTACTGTGGCCCCGGAACACGATTAGATATCAGACTTGATGATCAAAATCAACCCAGATCCGGCGAGTATCCGATAACGCCATTGATAAGGCGTGTCACGCTCATGATGTTGCATATAAAAGCAGCAATCTGCAACACAGGAATCTCGCAGATGTGAAATTAATTCATGCGTTAAATGCTATTCCTGATAAATCTTTCAAAGAAAAATTGGCTTCGTGGTTGGTAAAATCAGCTATGAAAGGCAAATTGATGATGGGTGCTGGTAATTAATAATATGGAATCTATTTATTATTCTCCAAAAGGATACTGGAGGGGTAACGCTGCAATCAATAAACTCGCCAACGCCGCAAAAGTGAAAAAGTCTACTGCGGCTAATTGGTTATCCAAACAGGCACTATGGCAGATTTATCTACCACCGCCTAAACAAATCAATTTTTCGCATTTTGATGTTACCGGACCCAATGAAGTTCATCAAGCTGATTTATTGTTTTTACCACATGACAACGGTTACAAATACGCGCTAACCGTAGTTGACGTTGCGAGTCGATACAAACAAGCAGAACCGCTAAAAACAAAGTCAGCTACTGAAGTAGCTTCTGCATTTGAAAAGATTTATCGAAAGGGTCCTCTGCGTTGGCCGAATCTGTTACAAGTTGATCCTGGCAAGGAATTTCAGGGTGCAGTGTTATCAGCGATGAAACATCATAATGTCACCATCAGACGAGGACATACTGCGCTACATCGCGATCAGGCAATTGTTGAACGATTGAATCGGACTCTTGCTGAACGGTTATTTGGATATCAATACGCGAAGGAGTTTATTCAGGATAAAAGATCCCGTGAATGGGTTAAGAGATTACCAGCTGTGATTACCGCGCTCAATAACGAGATTACTCGAACAATTAACATGAAACCTGTCAACGCGATTAAGAAAGCGTCCATACCAAAAATGGAAATCCATGGAATTTCACAAAAAGATTTCAAAGAACCAATTCTTGGTAGTAATGTCACTGTGAGATATTTATACGAACCAGGAGAGCTTGAAGGTGGCAGAAAAAGGGCTACTGATCCTATTTGGAGTGTTACTGCACACAAGATATCTACTATAACACGATCAACTGGTAGACCTCCAATCTATAAAATGGATTCAACTGCCCCTCAGCGGGGTTTTACACGCGAACAATTACAAGTGATTCCTGACGATACTCAATTGCCACCTCATGGTCTTAACTAGCACCCCTTCGTCTGTTGCACTCAAGACAAGTCAGCATAACATTATCGTTGGTATGACCAATGCTGCTATTCTTTCTGTCTACGGTAAATTGGCGAGGATCTTTATCCGAATACTGCCAACGCATTATACAATTGCAACTCGCGCAGTGATTATTCTGTTGTTGTTTCAGCGTAATTATTAATTTAGCATCAATGTCAAATTCTCTATTATTTTTTTTATCCTGTTGTTTATAACCGGAGAGTTTTTTATTAATGATGCTAGCATCATCCATTGTAGTGTCATCATCGTCACCAATGATTTCATCATCGCCTGACTCTGTCAGGACAATTCTTCGAAGTTGATTTAATCTCCTCACTCTGGATACTGCAAGATAGACTAAATTCGACCATTCGATGCGATTATCTACCATCCAAACAATTGTATCCGATATAGTCAATCCCTGTGAAGAATGTATCGTCGCTGCGTATCCTAGCGTCCACGGGGATTTATTAGCACGCAATGCATCTTCAACGACGCTGATATCAACCAGCACAATATCATTTAACACGAGAATCTGCTTTTCACTCTTCCCTGGAATATCAACTTCAATATTCTGCTTTCGTGTATCCGAAGGCCTATAACACAACGGTACTGGAAGTGTTGCAAATTTTTCTTTATGCGTTTCAAATAACTTCATCTGAAGTGTGTCTCTGACTATTTTTCTACTTGCTACTATCAAATCATTTGGTCTCCACGTTTCCCAAAAATCATTCATGGGAGTTTCTGAAGTTATTTCACGCAATATTTCACATTGGATTTTATCCGGCTGTAATCTAATCAGTGCTTTGAACTCGCGTAATTGTTCATCAAGTGATCTATAATCAGTAGTAATTTCTTCATAGTAGTCTACAAAACCCTTTAGCCATTCATGTGGAGATGCACCGACAAATGGTGGTGGTTGGCCGTGATCACCGCACATGACGACTTTTGTGTTTTTGTTTAACAACCACTCAAGAAATGTTTGTAATATTTTCAACGATACTGTGCATATTTCATCCCAAATTATGATTTCAGGAATGAATTTATCGCCCATTCGATCAGGAGTCCATTCATCGCCTTTCCATCGAAAGAAACTGTGATAAGTACAGGCATTTACCCCTCGTTGTTTCATCTCTCTGGCGAGTCTGTGAGTCGGTGTTAACACAATCATATTTGACCGACGATATAATTCAATTGCACGAGTTGTCTTTCCTGACCCACCACAACCGTTTAAATAAACTGTCTTGTATCTACATATTGGATCAGATACCGGTGGTGCATCAGAAAATTCTGATTGAATCTTATCACACTTTAAGTACTTTTCATCCATGGTAACATCTGCCGATTCACAATACTCATGTAGTTTTTCCTTTTTAAATCGCCAACGTCCCCACGCTTCCTCCTGGGATGTGAATTTAGCTACATCTGATTTGTATTTCTCGTGGATATAAATAGAATCAGTGGCTACTCTAACTGCGTTATTAGGAAATCTATTTATCATCGAAAATAAATTGATAGAAGCATAAGCTAGCATAGAACTTCTCAGATGTGTATATTGTTTAATATATCCATCACAATAGGTAACAACCGTACCCAATTTCTCACCATTGGATAGAAAAGCGTCTTTACGATTTACAAGTTTTCCCTGTTTCGTTAAATCCGTTACAATAAAATGTTATTCAGCGACGTCTATGATCAACCGCGAGGAATATTTTGCATTGTCGTATCTTCCACCCTGGGTAAATTTACCGATTATTCTTCGTCCAAAATCTTTTGCTTGTTCTTTTTTAATTTCAAATAACTTCTTAGACCAATTCATGACTTCTTCCTCGCTGAAATCTGGAAATTGTTTTCGCAGTTCGCTAATTATACGATCTAGATCGGGTTGTGGTAGCCAAACTTCTTTCTGAGCTCGATAGCATATAATAGCTTCGGAAACAATCAACGATTGTAACATCTCACAATCAATCATATATCGTAGTAACACTATTGGCATCCAGGCCTTTTTAGATATATGTCTACCAAGCCAAACATAACTACACGGATGTAAGCCTGTAGCGAGTTCAAATGATATCACACGAGCGAATCCGGTTAAATCAAAATCAGGTAATGGCCCATTAATCGCAACACGAGTCATTTCATGCGTGGGGTGTCCAAATCGTTTAAAGTACTCAGCGGCTTCTCCATATCCAAGAACACTCCTTGGATAACACGCAGCTATATCAATTGAAATCATACCATCACGTGAGTATTTTGTATTCCACAGTCCTCCATGACTAAATTAGACGCAACTCAATTTAACATCCTCGAGAAAATCACTTCGTGTTGGACGCCATGAGTTTTTTTCTCTTGCGAAGTGAGCTACCACTGATGGAATAGTAAAACTATCCGTGAGTAGTTTTTCATGGAAACTCTCCGGTGAAAAATCATTAGCGATTTTTCTCATTCTGTTATCTAATTCTTCAACGCGATATAATTCACCATTTGGTCTTACAAATTGATCAAATCCTATTTCGGGATCTTCATCACTTCTAAGTAACCACACTGACACAGGATCATCTTTACACAACGCATGAATAGCATCGAATAATTTCTCATTATAAAAAACATCCCCGGAAAATTCCTCGGGGATATATCTCACGGTTCTATCTCGTGGAAATATTGTTACTGCAGGTGTCTACGCGTGTTCGTTATGATCAATAATTTGTATTGGAGCTCCATTTTTGTTATATTTCGGTTCGTATAAAACTTCTCCGGTTATCGTCATTACTGATATTGGGAATCTTAATGATGTTTCTAATTTAGCTATATCAGAAATCTTTGCACCGTGCTGTTTCACTGTCAGTTCCCATTCGGTTATTTTCCTACGTCTCAGATCAGTTAGTTTATTTCCTCGGGATGCATTTGTGAAGTGTTCCATTACCCGTGTTGCTACACAATTGAGCCTTGACGAAGTCAACGGTGAATATTTCATAGGAGCTAGTTTTGCGATATCGGGTTTATCATTTAACGGATATATCCCATAAACGATTGCTGTTACAGGATAAGATCTCTCGTAGTATGGTTTGTCGATTCCAGTTAGAATTCCTGGTTTGGAATCTCTACTCACAATGACAGTTTTTTTATCCTTGAGGATTGGTTCAAATTTATCCTTGATAATCCATTTGCCTTCGACTTCGATAATGAATTTTATTCTGAAAAAATACTTCTGTTTGAAATCCTTTGGATTTCCATCTTTAGATTTCCACCCCGTTGGCTCGCCAAGGTGTGAAATTATCTCAGCTGCTCTTTCATCGTTCATAGTAGCATCGATGTTAAGTACATTGACATCCTCGTGTATAATTCGAAATGTCGACCAACAGTATGCTGCACCGTCTCGGTAGAATTCATTAAAACACTCCTTGATTTTACTTAGTATAGTTCTGTCACCGATTAGACGTTTTGGTGTATCAGAGACTCTATCGAGATTGAATTTAGTATTTCTCCAAGGTTCGATTTTCGATAATCTCTTGAACTCTTCCATGTTATAATTAAAACAAGTATTTAAATAGAAAAATATAGTATAATGAATCACTGCAAGTGGCTTATGATTGGATCAACAACCCCGTGTAACAAATCATGCAGAAGCGAATTCTGTGGGCATCATTTACAAAGCGTTCGGCGAGGAAGTTTTGGTCCTCTCCCATGCCTCCAATGTGGGGCTGGGGTAAGGGGAAAATCACAATTATGTCTCAGTTGCGGCGGCAAACGATACAGGGAACTAAAACGCTATTATGACAAACGAATAAAAAATGCAGTCATTGACCCCAACGACCTTGATAAAATCAAGGACAAAATCATAAAAAAACCCTCAAGACTACATTGATAGACTTATAATTAAAGCAAATAATAAATTAGACAAATAGTATTATTATACAAATGAGCCAAGATTTCAGACCTCACCCAGTGCTTGTTAATTATGAAGCATCCCGTGATGGTGTTATTAGAAATTGCAGACTAAAAGAACCGGTTGGATATCTGAATAATATGGGATATTTGATGTTTTCAGCTGGGAGGAAGAAGTATCTCTGTCACAGAGCCATCTATGAAGCATTTTACGGATTAATCGAAGACGGCCTTGTGATTGATCACATAAATGGCGTAAAGACTGATAATTGTCTTGAGAATCTTCAAGCCGTCTCACAAAGTCAGAATGTAAAAAGGGGCGGGACAGGGACCTGTAAGTCAGTTGGAAAGAGATCCGTCAAATCATTTGATACAGAAACCAACGAGGAGAAAATATTTCAGTCAATAAATGAAGCCAGTAGATATTTCGATATTTGTAGTCCTTCAGTACAAAGAGTAGCAGAAAATATAATTAAAACTGCTCTGCCGAAAAAAAATAGTCATAAAATAAAATTCGTATACACCTGAAACTATTCAAGGGAGATAAATCCCCATAGACAAATCCGCCGCAACTCACTAAGTTCCCTTGTATTTTGACGTCAAAGAAATTTGTCGTCTGTTAACTAGGCACGCACGTGACTGTACATAGTTTCGGTTGAATTTTATTTTTTAGCAATTTCTAAAATGTTTTATTGTCGCTTGGCTACACTCAGTGCAGGATAAACCACGCGGGGAAATAAAAGCAAATGCATCCTTCCGATAAGAACCATATGTACATCGCGAGTGGTTTCCATTCATTGAAGTAGGTGGGCGTGGTTAAAATTCCTGTATACAGCTCTTTGTGATCTAATCGATAATGTATTTTGACTAGAGAATTATAACAGAGTAAAAACGCTGTTTTATCTAACAACTACATTATTTTTTTTAGTGTTTTATTAAACTATTTTGTCTTTTTTAAATGTTTTGAAACAGCATTAATAAGTAATTCAAGGAAATAAAATAACACACTCGTGAATCAACGCTGCTGTATTAGTCACCTTATATAGCATATGAAAGGTAGAAAGCTGGGGCTTTCGAAGGCCAATGCGACCGATCAAAACTAACCAACGCCATTAACCCGAGCGTGTGGTTGTCTTTTGTTCACAATCATGCAACCGGGTTAATTTAATTGGGTTGCTTTTGATTGGTTGGTTGGCCGTAGAAAATCCGCCCCGTCGTTTCATGTTTGTGCTGGCCTGTGCCGTCCCACATCATTACATCACAAATTCCATCATCGTTTCATTGAATATGATTGTGAATGTCCTCCCAAGCATATCTTCTGGGCGGTCTAAGATGATGTTTGTCACCTTAGGCCTCCCCGCCGGAGATGTATGCTTTGGGGACATCGCAAATCCCATCCTTAATTAAGTTATGTATGCCTAAAATCTGCCGCAACACTCGAGTGGAGATATACGGCATTGTACTGTCCATTAATTAAGTTATGTATGCCAAAAATCTGCCGCAACACTCGAGTGGAGATATACGGCATTGTACTGTCCATTTATGTATGCCTAAAATCTGCCGCAACACTCGAGTGGAGATATACGGCATTGTACTGTCCATTTATGTATGCCTACAATTTGCCGCAACACTCGAGTGGAGATATACGGCATTGTACTGTCCTTCAAAAAACGGGTCAAAAAGGACCCCAATTTTTTTTTTAATAATTAGAGATACAGTATACTATATTTATATAAAAATATAAATAATGGATATCAAAGATGTAAATGCTATAATTGCCGAAATCTCAAATTTGAAAGATCGAGGAATAGTATTATCTAAAGATCTCGACTGTGACAAGATTACCTCGGAATATGAAGATATTGAGTATCAGTCTAGTAAGGGTCGTTATGTTTTACATAAGATGTACAGGCTCGTGAAAGGAATTCAAAAGTCCATCTATGCTTGTTTGTACGGTAACGACATTGATGTATTTATAACGCTATTTAGCACCGTTGAAGCAATACGTCAAAAGCTCGGCCAAGAGTATCAAAAACGAGCTGAAATTAGTTCTAAAGTTCGTGATCTTAGAAAAATGTTAAACGAGGAAAAACCAGTATCTTAACCATGTGAGTGATAGACTTTCAGTAAATAATTTAAAAAATAATTTTTTTTTAGCGTTTTTTGTAACACTCACATGGGATTTTCTCCTGAAAGAATACTCATCAGTTTGGACCTGCCCATGCAGTTATGTGCATAATGGATGATCTGGTTGTGGTAGCAAGTAATCACTGCGACGCCTCCATTTTCACGTAGTTGTTGTTGTTGCCGCGTCGTTAACACAAATCGTTCATCGCCGTTCTCAGATATTACAATTCTGAAACCCCCAGCGATGTTATTTCTGAAACACTCGCGGATGGCATCGTACAGTTTAACCCTGTCGGAGATGGATACGTTAGCTTGATAGTACATTTTATTTAATAACTAAGTTATTTAATAACTAAGCTTTTAATTGTGATAGTTTCACATTTGAAAATTAAGTTCACAAACACTATATGGTAGGTGAATCGCTTACAACTAGATTAGCCCGAGAGCGGCTAGCAGCAATTAAAAAGTTTATACCGGTTCGAGACAGAGTTCGTGAGAAACTTCAACAACGACAACAAGCTCAGACTGACTTTTCTGTGTCAAGTGAACAACTGTTCGCCCCGATAACAAGTGCGACCAGCGATGTGAAAACAGCAACTGAACGAGCAATATACGGAGATATTCCTGAGGAAGGCAAGCGACGAGAAGTGCCTGTTCTTGGTGTGCTTGAAAAGATAGCAGCGGAAACTGAAAAGACATCAGCGTTGTTACAAAAAAAACCACCTGGTCCGAAAAAGACCAATGATAAAATAGTAGATGAATTACGCGCGCGATTTAACGAAGAAGGGTTAGCAGCAATTGATAAGACTGACCCTACAGAGTTTCCTGCACTTGTTGTTACGACGTATGAAAACAGAAAAAAAATGTTAAAACCAGAACAGCACAAGTATGTAAGAGGTATACAAGAGGTATACAACATTGGGCTCATATATTTTACAAAATTAAAACTGAAACGGGTACAATTAACAACAGGAATACGTCATATATTGAATATATCAATGCGGTGGGTATAGTGTATAAACGATATGAAGAACAAAAATCACAAAGAAAACCACAAAGGCTGCAGCGGCGGCGACAACAAACTGCAAAAAAAATATCTTTTTCACCTGCTAAACAAGAAAAATCTCAACAACAACTACCGCTTGGACCTTCGCCTGGACCGTCTGATCGAGATGATGATTCTTTTAGTTATTTACAAAGAACGGATTTAGAAAAACTGATTATAGTAGTGGGGAGGGATTTTCTAAATCTCAGAAATAGCCAGTAATTTCAGGTAGTGGTCAAAACATCTTGACGTTTCGTAGTTGTCCGGGTAACATCCTAAGTGATATATCACGGTTAGAGGTTCTCATCGGAGGGAAACGAGCCGGAAATAACTCACCGGAAGTAATTAATAAAGCAGCTGATATCTGTAGACGATTATTTGCCGGCGGTTTCATGGACATTAATGTATATCGAGAACTCATTGCTGTATTAGTTGAAAATCACAGAGACGCCCATGGTTATTACAGCGATTGATCACTAATTGAAAAACTACTAGTTTTATAACAAGATGATTATACACTACAACCATGATAAACCAACCCCCGTCTATGTAGTTAATTCACGGTTTCCAGTTTATAGAGCATATTACGGAGATGGTCTCGGTGATACCATTGCAGGGTTATTTACAAGAATGGCTCCCAAGGTGGCGCCGTTAGCTAAACAATTATCAATGAAAGCCATTGATGTAATTCGTGATAAGGGAATCAGCGCTGTTGGAGATCTCGCCGGAAAAGCGTTTTCAGCTGCGAAGAATAAAATAACATCATTAGTGAGACGCGGAAAATCCAAAGGATTTTCAAAGAAACCGTTACCGTCTACAGCGGAAATGCCTGCAAGTGTTAGTAAAATTATAAATAACGCAGTAGATGAAAAATTAGCGCAATTGACTTCAACCTCTGACCAAAATAACATGATAGCAAACATGATAGCGGGGAGTGGCTTTAAAAAACCACGACGATGAAATCCTACGATTAGCAATGAATATCTTTCGCGATGAAAATCGTTTACGATTTCACGATTTAGACTCTGATAAATAGAATAAAATGTTCAAAAGGTCACCTGATCCAGCGTTTGATATAGACGCCCCAGTTCGCAAGGATGATTCTGTACGCGATTATCAATATTACGCCTATCATGCCATAGACTCAAATAGTCGATCAAGAATTGAACTTCAAGTCCATGATACCAGTAAATACTTTTTGCCCTGTGAAGCATTTATCGAAGTAGAAGGAGAAATTGTAACAGCTGCTGATACTTCTGCTGTACCAGCACCGTATCCAGCTGGTACTCAAGTCGGGTTTGTCAATAATGGTATCATGGCGCTATTCGAAAGTGCTAGATATCTCATTGATGGAAAAGAAATCGAGTCGATAGATCGCGATGTTGATGCAGCCACAACAATAATCGGGCTAGCGAGATATTCTGATGATTATACAAGATCAGCAGGACCTTCTCTGATGTTTGCAAAGGATGTTAAAAATACCGCTGCAGGAAATCCATTTGTTGTAAGACAACCAAAAAAAAGTGATAATAGTGATGCTGGTATCGAAGATATGATTATAAACAACGATGATAATTTCAATCTAGGAGCTGCAACACGTATATCAATGTTGGGGAGGGGGCGTAAATCATTTTCATGCGCGATTCCACTGCATCATATTTTTGGATTCTGTAGGAATGTCCGAAAAGTTATTTATGGAGCGAAGCATACAGTAGCACTGGTGCGAAAGAGTGATGATAATGACGCAATCTGGAGGATTCCAGCAGACAATGCAAATCCCAATGCTGATGCCGGTAAAGTCAATTTAACAAAACTATCATTATGGATGCCAGTACTAACTCCATCAATCACCGCAGAAGAACGATTACTATCATTTATGGACCATGGAGGAAAATCGTTACTAAGTTGGCTAACGGTAAGTACAGATGTTAAACAATCAGATCTGAACGGTTTATTCACGTGGAACCTAGCATCAAAACAAGGTGTTGCTGCGCCACGTCATATATTTATTGCGTTACAGGATAACACAAGAGTTGGCAATCAACTCTCCAGCCATATGATATTTGATCAGTTAGGGGTTAAAGACGTCTCACTGAGAATAAACGGCCAGCAGGAACCATCCGAGGATGTACAACTTGATTACGGTCAGAATCATATTGCACGCGTGTATCATAGGTTGTTGTCATTTATGACACGTGATCAAAATGTTGATACCGGTCTGCAAATATCACAATTGGATTTTAAAATCCTCTATCCGATTTATTACTTTTCATTGGAACATCTTGATTTAACAAGACAATCTGTTGTTGATATACACTTCAGAGCTAATGTGCTTCGTGGTGCTATTGCTAATTATAGAGCGGTTGCTGTCATTCTCAGTGATAAATCAATGCTACTCGAAGGTGTTGGTGGAAGAATGAGAGTGGTAGATGCGCCAGTAGAAAATCTATGATTGAAAATTCTATGAATTTTTCATTGAAATCGTAAACGATTTAGAAGCAATCTGTTATTGTATAATGTCGTATAGTAATATCAATGTGTCTTTGACACCCGGTCAATTAAAAAAACTACAATCCAAATCAGCTAAGCAATGTGGAACCACAATCACGTTGAAACCTAATCAAATGACTGGAGGGGCGAATAAATTATCGCTGACAACTCGTCAAGTGAAACATTTCAATGATGCACTTGTAGCAAAAAAGGGTGTTCAGATTACTCTTTCTGCGGCTGCTATCAAAAATATGATTAAAACAGGCGGTATATTTCCATTGTTAGCTGCAATACCAGCATTGATTGCAGCGGCTGCCCCAGCAGTGGCAAAAGCGGCAGCGTTGGGAGCCGTTGGGACCGCAGCAGGGATGGCGTTGAAAAAGGCAACTGGGAAAGGATATAAAAAAAAGGGAAAGGGTCTAAGACTACCAGGAACCCCGTATTCATGGTACAGCGGGAGATCCGTTCACGGATCCGGCCTAAGAATACCTGGAACGGTTTATTAGTTGAAAGCCCAATTGTTGAGGAGTCTATGACTGAGGAACCTATGGTTCCCATGTCCAATTTTGATTTAATTGATGCTGCTAGCGCGCTAGCGATAACAAACTTCAGAGGGGTTTTTATGAGAGATCAATTACCGAGAAAACCAAATAACGTTGAAACCGGTATCATCAATCTTGATAACAGCAGCGGATCGGGAACTCACTGGGTTGCATACGCGATTGATCCACGTGGGATTGTCTATTTTGATTCATATGGGTTAGCTCCGCCAAGAGAGTTTATGCGGTATATAAATTCTTCGATGAAACTCAAAGAATTTCCGATTTTTTATTCCACGCTGCCAACACAACAATTAAATGATCCACCGATATGCGGCCGTGAAGTATTAAATGTCCTCGCGGAGATTTCATCGTCACAGAAACCACCTCATCTGGTTGTAAATAAATACACGAGTGGGAAATTACAAGGTAATTTTAGAGAATCAATAAATTGAAAATACTAGAGTCTTTACAATAATGATTAATATTTGGGGACAATCTCTGTCAATGTCGGATCCCACCGCGAAAACATCTGCGGGTTCTATCAAGGATGTAAAAAAAATAATTGAAGATGAAATCGCTGAGACGTTAAATTTAGTAAATGTTGACCCGAACGAAATAGTTGTATTTCAAGATCGCCAGGGTAAATTGAAAAGCAGTGATGTATCATTGGATGACATTTTGATACGGCAGAGCGATGCCGCTGAAAACTCTATTGCGCTGTATTCCAGCGGTGGACGTCTTAAACCAGGTGCACTTGTGTCTACGATCACCGACGCGATTGCCACCCACGACAACACGATTGCCACCCACGACAACAAGATTGCCGCCCACGACAACACGATTGCCAATCACGGTCGTGAGTTGGATGATCATCTTCGGGGTTATAATGCTTTTCGAAGAAATATCGTTGGTAAGTTCTTTGGAGCCCCACCTGTGATTAGTATGTCTCTCGCTGAAATCAAAGACCTTCTGACGCTATTCTTCGCTAACAAGGACGCGGGAAGGATGATGAATGAAAATGAAATCAAGGCAAATTATCTCGATATTTACAATGATATTTCTAAACTAATAGAAAATCTTGAAAAGGTACAAAAACCCACCAACGACGTCGTTAGTAAGTTTTTTGGATCCCCACCTGTGGCAGACTCGACTCTCGCTGAAATTAGCGAGTTTATTATCAGGCATACTCACAATTCCTATGTCGCTAATAATTTCTTTGGTGTCCCAGCTACATCTACGATGACTCTCAACGATATTATTATGTGTATGGTGAGACAAACAACACTTAATACCATCGTGGATGAATTTTTAGGGAGAACACGCGAATCTGAAACAACATCGTTGACAGGCATGACTCTCGCGGAAATTAAAAGCGCGTTTGACGAACAAAGACTCACCAACGAATTTGTTAAAAATTTCTTTAAGGGTTCTGAAAGTCACCATAACACGACGACATATTCTCAACTCCACGGGAATTATATAATCCAAAAAGGTATAGAATCTAACTTACTTTTGATTTCATTTTTTAAACGCCGCGATGGAACGATGATAAAAGCTACCGAAATCAAAAAAACCTATCTCGACATTTACGACGATATTGCTAAACTACGAGAAGATTTTGAAAAGGTACAAATTCAGCATCCAGACATAGGCGTTAAAAATATCGTGTATAAGGTCAATCATGGGACCTTTGATTGGGTAAAAAACTCTAATGCTAAATTGAAAGTCACTAACGTGAAGTGGCCCCATGGTATCTACAGGATGACGTTAATCTCTAACAAGCAATTTGATATCATCGTGAAAGGTAAAACCTACTTTGGTGGCACCGCGACAGTAATTATCGCGGGGGGAGAAGAAGAATTTGAGATTGTCGCGGTTGATAACACCATTAGAAAACATATAGCCTGGTGTTTAGAATTCGTAGGTGAAGTAGACATCCCCCTGATCTACGACCCTGACAATGATGAATAATTGAAAACACTAGCGGGTTTAAAATAATGATGACTTCGTCATTAACAATGACTTTGCCATCGTCGCAATATCGATTCGACACCGTGAAAGAATTTTCCGCGAACTTGAAATCACTTTCTGAGCGTTATCGTGAAAAAATGAAAAAATACCGCAGAAAAATTACCGCCATCGACATCACCGTGTACTCGATATCCGGTGTGATGGCCAGCGCTGGGGTTATTATGTCGACGGTGACAATGATGGCTCCGATTGCAGTTCCAATTGCTATCTCCGCGGCAACAACAATTGCTGCAGTCGCCACCGCGATAACTAAAAAATTATCATCGTGTTCTCAGAAAAAACTCAGTGATTATACAGCTCGGTACAGGGTGGTATTTGACGCGTACTCGAAATTATCCGAGTTGATCTCGCTGTCAATAGATAATTCAGTGATATCTGATGTTGAATTTTCCACGATGACCCAGTTGTATAACTCCGCGATGTTGAAATTGGAAATTGAAGACAGCGTTAACAATAATGTCACTACAATTCAACGAATTGCAACTGCTTCAACAAATCGCGGAGAATACCACTCCGATACGAACAAGCATGATATCAATAACATCAACGAGCCCTGAATTTAGTGTGAACTTTCCTTCTCCGATTCCAGTGCGTGAGATCGCGCTGGCAAAATTACGAGTATATCATAGCTGGCCTAATATCAGATCGGTTGCATTTGGCGGTCAGCAACCCAATAACGCACTGGTGTTCTCGTATAAGAATAAACCCGATGGTACTCCAGCGTGGGAAACTGTTTCGTTACCAACTGGGTCGTACCAAATTGAGCAAATCGATGCTGAAATTCAGCGTAGAATAAAATCAATTACTGAAAAAGAATAAAAAATAGCTATTAAACTTCATGAACCGACGCTCTCGTCACAGAGGGATACATTGTAGATATATATAACAGCTCGTTAAGAACAGTGTTAGGATGGCCCGAAAAACCACCGGAAAAATCCACCGCCGACTTAACCACAGACGTACAATCATACCATGAAATCGATCCCAGATATCGAAATAGTTTATCTGATATAAAAAAAGAAAAAATTGCCGATAGATTTATATTTACCAACAAAGACACATTGCAATGGGATTTTATCATAACAAGAACAGCCGACTCATCTGTTATTATCATATTTACGCTAGTTAACATCGCTGATTATTTTAATGAAATTAAACAATTACATGAAACACAACTAGAACAACTACGGCAAACAAAATCACGAAAACACGTTGAAATATTAAATCAGCTTGTATCTGACATGGACTATATCAATGAACTAATAATTCAAACAATAATTAATGACAACAGCAACAATAAACAACGATTCCTAACCGATTACAATATCATAGAAGCCGATCTGCATAATTTTAAGCTTCCCGGATATAACGCGGAGGAACTAAAACAATCTGTTAGGAATGTTATTAAGGTATTACAAGTACAAGATTCAACTATCCTCAAGTATAATAATGACCCAGATGGCGATGGTAGGCATATTGCCCCGCACAATGTGAATATTTCAACGGTGATTGCACTCAATTTAACATGTGATGTAATTGAAGGAAGCTATCAAATTAATCTAGAGCAATCAAATCAAGCTCAGCAAGGATATATTCTTTATTCGTTTGCACCAACAGCTCCTCCAGGATACCTAATTATTGAAAACCCAATTAATCCTGTCTACATGCGATGCCATAATAATTCGCTAACCAGAATTAATTTCAAACTCACAGACCAGTCAAATAACTTGATTGATCTACAAGAGGAGGTGTTAGCGATTAGTTTGTTTGTGAGATCCTAAGGACTTGATCAAATATTCGGTTGAAATCGTTTATTATTTTTGTTAACCTGTAGCAGCAGAGAGGGTGGATGACAACGACGTTGGCGTATATAAGGAAATCTTATTTTATCGAATAGACGCCATTTTTTTTACTATTTGGTAGAAGCCTTAGATCATCGAATCTACGCCTCTACAAGGTTGTAGGGTTCACCCTCTCTGCTGCTGAATATTATACACTTGTTAATTCTCAATCAATTTCAAGATAGCAAAAGTATTAAATGTAATAACAATTAATGCACTTTACTCACTTTAAAATAGAATATTGATTTAGAATATATTGCTAGATATTACTCTTTCTTGCCTAAAGAATACTTTATTTCAACATTAAATCAAGAATGAAGTTGGTAGCGAATTCAACCTTTATAATAAAAGTTACATAAATACATCTAAATGTAAATTCTTTAAAACATTTAAACATTCCATTACAATATATTATAAATAAAAGAATTCAATAGTAATGTTGCACACAAAACAATTTTACAATTAAAATCTCAATCATTAAAAATACTTATTCCTAAAAGAAGTTATAACATATACAGTTGCTTACCTGTAATAAAGAGTTTAAACATCTATTTCCTGCTGATACGGAAAACTGAATCTGACCTGATTCGCGCATCGGTATATATACACACCGGGCCAGATTCAGGGTTAGACAAGGTCATACCCTCCACGTATCAGACAGAAAAATACCGACTCTCTCTTCCAGGAGCAACCGGTTCCAGCAGGTGGAAACTACTTTATTCTACGTCATAAGACTTAATGTTGTAGTTACTTATATTTGTTTTAACGACGTCAGACCAAATATGGATATTCGGTAGTTGGAAGCCATTTTGTTTTTGTGTCGTCCAGAAGCTTCTTAGAGAGAGGTTACTCCACCTTCATTAACCGAATTGAACTTATGCCAATAACTAGGTTAGAACATATTTTTACTGATGGAACCTAGAACTGTAGCTGAGCAGGCAAAATCCATGTATTATGTTTTTCGTATACAATCTCACACAACATTGTATATTGGCAATGTTCTTAGTTATTTTTACTTGTGTTATATAGTGTGGTTATATACATTGCCTTTTTTTTTCACTTGCTCAGCAACCATTTCTATTCTATATAGTTGTACTTCAAAAAGAAGTGAAATTACCTTTAATATATTTTAGAAACTACTTAAATATAAAGAAATAAAACATTACTTTAATACAATTCAAAGAAAATATCAATCTTATTAATTTTACTAAACATTCAATCCTAACAATACCCTCTGTTTTATTGAGCTGAGACCTCGAGGCTTGAAAAGAAAAATCAATTTTATTCATCAAACAAGATAAAAGGTGAAAGATCAAAAATACAATGATAAAAAAAAACATTGCGAGACATTTTCGCAAAGTTTAAAGATACAATGTAAAACACTGCAAAATATATTGCAAAATACCAGGTAAAATACAAAAATTACAATAAGAAAGTACATTGCAAAATACTCAGTCAAATTCAAAAAGTACGAAGAGGAGTACAATGCAAAATATTTGATAAAATTTCCAAAGAACAATGGGAAGTGCATTGCACAATACTCAGTCAAATTTAAAAAAAAAAATACAATAGAGAGTACAATGAAAAATTCGTGATAAAATTACCAAAAAACAAAGGAAGAAACTTAACAACATTGAATACCTTCATAAAATACAGTAACGTAACGTGGTACGATATTAAATGAAAATTAAAAGTTTACGTAACTTAAATAGCTTTACAATATAAAATTCTACAAATCCTACATAGAAACTAGTCTTGTCAGACGATTGTAACACAAAATAGTAGCATGCAGTTCTAGGTATCTTTATTTGTCTTTTTCTATTTTAGTTTACTCTTTTTATTTTATTTTTCTTTCTTTTTTGTCTTCTTTTGTCTCTTCTTCTCTTTTATTTGCATAACATCAGCAGAACATATGTATGGGTGACTACGTTATTATACTGGTTCAGCCATGTGTAATGAAAAAATTCTTGTTGTTATGAATGCTAGTGAGCCGATATTGAGCTGATCTTCCTAGTTCCACAAAAAATTACCAGTAGCTTTGAAGTAAGAATGGATGCAATGAAGATGGCATACAAATTTAGTATTAATCAAAAGTTAGGAAACTGACAATTTTAATGTTGTTCTAACCTTAATAACCATGATGTATGTTCACTTACAATCAAACTTTGACCTGTGCGTGTATGAAACATGTATCGCCTTTGAATTAACGTAAGAACAGTAAGTGAAAATACCATTTAATCATTTGGTACTGTATGGTGTAGTGCAGCTTTGAAATGTACGTGTTTTAAAGTTATCTGTGACGATGGAAAGAGAATGTATTGCCATTATCGTTTTGAACTAATTTGACTCAGAAGCTGGCCGTATATAGGCCAATAGCTGCTCCTATAGTGAGATCTATGCATTACGTTAACTCGGATAGGCCAATAGCTGCTCATATTGTGAGAGCTATGCATTAAGTTAACTCGGATTAGAGTAATCGCTAGGATATTTTGACTATTTTATATCATTTCAACATACATTTAAGTCAACATCAATGGATGTTGCAAAACCATAGAAGGAATGCTTCGTCTGTCTGTAGGTAGGCATTAAAACCGTTCCTATATTACGTACCATAAGGTACAGACATTCATACAATTGTATGAAAATTGTGAGATAAATACCTCTAAACCATTGTCGAACCATTTGGCTGACAAACAAAAACAAACATCTGAAGTCAATAAGTTTGAGACGGCTAGGCGGAATTACAATTCGCCCTCAGTTAGGTAAATACGGTAATACTATGTTATACGGTGGTTTCAGATTTCAGTACGAACAGGTTTTGTATAGCTTATGCGAAAAGTAACGTCAGTTGGCTCTCGTTAAGGCTCTATAGGCAGAAAATTACAAATGTAAGCAATAATGTTACTACATAAGAATACAGCAAAAATTAGATCAGTTATTTAGGAATATCATGTAACGCAATAACCTTATAATATTTGTATTATAAGAAACAAAATAAGATTAAGCAAAAAATATACCTGTGTGTGTGAATTACCACAGTCCAAAAATATTATTCCTATGAATGAATGGTATATTAAGGAATAGTAACAATGCACATCTTGTCTGTAATAATGAAAGAGTTCAAATTGTAAAAAGTTCAAGTCACTGTCAATGCGGCTGTCGTTGACTCTGGGTCTGGCGGAGATGTTGCTGTTATGTCCACGGAAAGTTCTGTTTAAGGCATGGATAGGTGTATTTCAGTCTAAATTGCAGGGAGCTTGATTTCGTCACTGGACTAGGTATATGTACATTCGACATGTGGGATGTTTCAAACGATACTGTGGGAAGAATACTCATCGGCGATGTAATGCATGTTATGCTGGTAGCCTATCAGTTTGTACTTGTTCGTTTATTCCCATGGTGTAATGATATTCGTGCTGATGTCTTAGAACTGACCCTTTGTGTGGGCGAAAAATACGAAAATCACAGAAGAGTTGTTCTGTCATTCCTAAGTTGACGTAGTGTATCTGGCGGCATGATGTCTCATGATAGTAAAAATGTTGGTGCGAGTCTCTCCCATGGATCATAATTATATGTGTGACGGCTTTATTCATGATGTTATCTCCACCAACTTTTGTGAGATGTTTGGCTGGAATGATCTATAGATTAATCTCATAAACACACGCTAGGAACTCAGGACGATAGAAAGAAGAGAAGAATGAGTTCCTAGATAAAGGATGTCACATGATGATGGAATGTCTAGGGAATCAGGTACGGAATCGTATGAGACTTGCTGGTACGGAAAACTTTATTTATGATGTTAGTCCACTAATGTCGTTTTTTCAAAGAATCTTCTCCCATAATTTTATGAAAACACTGTCTCAAAAGAAATAGTCACTCAGAACGGTGTAGATACGGCTACATCTTTGAGAGAGAGAGAAGAATGAAGAATTCAGGCTCTCTTAAAAGAGCGTGCCGCCACGATGTTAGTACAGCTACACTACATCTGGAATAAAGAGTCTAAACATCTATTTTCTGCTGATACGGAAACTGAATCTGACCTGATTCGCGCATCTGTATATATACACACCGGGCCAGATTCAGGGTTAGACAAGGTCATACCCTCCACGTATCAGACAGAAAAATACCGACTCTCTCTTCCAGGAGCAACCGGTTCCAGCAGGTGGAAACTACTTTATTCTACGTCATAAGACTTAATGTTGTAGTTACTTATATTTGTTTTAACGACGTCAGACCAAATATGGATATTCGTTAGTTGGAAGCCATTTTGTTTTTGTGTCGTCCAGAAGCTTCTTAGAGAGAGGTTACTCTACCTTCATTAACCGAATTAAACTTATGCCAATAACTAGGTTAGAACATATTTTTACTGATGGAACCTAGAACTGTAGCTGAGCAGGCAAAATCCATGTATTATGTGTTTCGTATACAATCTCACACAACATTGTATATTGGCAAAGTTCTTAGTTATTTTTACTTGTGTTATATAGTGTGGTTATATACATTGCCTTTTTTCACTTGCTCAGCAACCATTTCTATTCTATATAGTTGTACTTCAAAAACAAGTGAAATTACCTTTAATATATTTTAGAAACTACTTAAATATAAAGAAATAAAACATTACTTTAATACAATTCAAAGAAAATATCAATCTTATTAATTTTACTAAAAATTCAATCCTAACATAGGTATGTCTATGATACCAAAATCACACAAAAGATGTTATATACGTATATATTGACGGTTTATTAAAAAGCAAATGTTTTTCTAAAAAATATAATTTATAGAACACTTACGGCTTTGTAGTGTCACCTCCTCAACATTAATCAGACTGCAACCATTTTCTATCTGTCCTCCAGTGGCCATTTTTTCGTTGTAACAGATTGTCGTTGACAGTTACTGGCTCAAAGAAAAGTAAGCCGTCACTCCAAAACAATGCTGACACAATGGTTAGACTGAAAAAGAGCAAACTGATGTCATGTGCATACCTAATTTTGTCTTGTATACATTATTGTGAACAATTTGTTTGGACGAAGCGTGTTCTATTATTTTACTCTAAAAATATATAAAAATATTCAACGAACACTAACATTGTAATATTGTTGTTATCCTCATTTGGAGTTCATCCCGTGCACCACAAACAATATAATGTAGTAGAATGCAGACAAAAGAAGAGATTCACACATACACACAGGGGCTCGTATCGTTGCTTACAATCGACCGCTCCTACATGTACTATATAATAGTATCGTTGCTTACAATCGACTGGTCCTACATGTTCTATATAATAACTATATATTATATATTAACTAGTTATTATATAGTACATGTAGGACCGGTCGATTGTAAGCAACGATACGAGCCCCTGTGCACATACACACAGTCAGAGAGAGAGAGAGAGAGAGACAGACAGACAGACAGACAGACAGAGATGGTTATAAGTGGTTAGTGTAACTAGTGTGGATGGAAATGGTTTTGTATGAGTGCAGTTAATGTTGATTGTAATAAGTGGGTGGTGTAATTTCTGTGGATGGTTAAATTAGCGGTGGGTGTACATACTGTTCATGGTTATATGTGTAGGGGGGTGTTAACTAATGTTGATGATAAGGTTGTCATGAGTGTAAATACTGTTGATGATTATATGTGGTGGGTGTAACTAGTGTGGATGGGGAGGATTTATCGTGAGTGTAAATACTGTGGATGGGGAGGTTTTTCTTGAGTGTAAATACAGTCGATGATTATATGTGGTGGGTGTGATTACTGTGGGGTAGGGTTTTCATTAGTGTAAATACTTTGATGGTGATATGTAGTGAGAGTAATTATTGTGGATTGGGAGGGTTTTCATTATTTTAATTACTGTTGATGGCAATATGTGGTGGGTGTAATTTATGTGGATGGGGAGGGTTTTCAAGAGTGCAGATACTGTTGATTATAATATGTGGTGGGTGTAACTACTGTAGGGAAGGATTTTAATGAGTGTAAATACTGCGAATGAATGCTGCTATAACAGCTTTATCTATCATAACTGACTAAACATTCACAGGAAACAAGGTGCATAATGTATTTTCATTAAATTCGCGCTAGTTGAAAATCGGCCACGTTCTAAATATTTGATGATCTAGTGTTTAAGTTATCTGCCGTTTAATATACGGACGTGGTAATATGTTGTGGGTGTAACTACCGTTGATCTCTCTTTCTCTCTCTCTCTCTCTCTCTCTCTCTCTCTCTCTCTCTCTCTCTCTCTCTCATTTACGAATGTGCTATTAAGAGCATATCTCTCCTCGGGTTTAGTAACCTTGATACATGTAAACGTTATTCCAAGGTCATGTATTGACATACACTTAGTTTAATTTATAAATACAAATTAATAGACTGGTACTTACAGAATATGTATAAATCCCGTAAAATTTCGTGTTCCAAATTAACTAGTGTATTCTGTACAATGGCTAATTGTTTCACGTCGCCAAGCAATGTAATGTTACTACGTACTAACCCAACCAGTCATTGCAGACATGTAACAAGCAGCAGATGAATGATGATAAAACTGAGGCTATTATGATCATGACCCAAAGACATTCTCATTCACATCCTTTACCTCAGACAATAAATATCAGGAACACCAACATTGTATTTTCAGTCAGTACGAAACCTAGGTGTTACTCTAGACAGTACTCTCACACTGCACCAATATGTCATGAACATATGCAAGGTTGCATATATTGAACTGAGATGCATCGGTTCCATTCGTAAATATTTTTCAGGTTGATGCCACTAAAATGTGTGTGTTCATTAGTACTTTCAAGACTTGACTAGTGTAACTCAATTCTGTCTGGTTCACCACAATATTTACTCCAGAAACTTAAAACGTTCAAAACACATCTGTTTGGATCATCTTTAGAGTACCTATATCAGAGCACACTTCACCACTGCTCTGTACCCTAGCCTTTCCACCACATATGAACATACATAATCCCAAACCAACTGTGTCTGGTCGTAGTTTATGCACCAACCGAAGTCAGTCCAGAAAGTGCCAAAGACGAATTCTATGACAACCTTCAGATGGTTTGGGACTCTCTGACTCGTTCTAACATCAATATTCTTCTGGGCGACTTAAATGCCCACACTGGGCGCGACAGCCATGCGTGACCAGATGTTCTTGGCCCTTTTGGAGTGGCCTTGATCAACGACAATGGAACACGATTCCTTTCATTCGCTTCACTGAACGGTCTCAGGATAGGAAATACGCTATTCCGCCACCCGCCTCGTCACCAATTAACCTGGAGATCTGCCAATGGACGGGACAGGGCGTTCATCGACTATGTAGCAATTTCCTGGCATGTAGCGTGTAGCGGATTGTGGGTCCGACCACCACCTGCTCAGAATCAAGATTCGACTAAGATTGAAGCGTCCAGTAACCAATAACAAACAGGAGCAAAAACCAAACGTAGCACTCTTAAGAGACCCAGCTATCCGGGAAAAATACCAGATCACCCTAAAGAATCGTTTTGAAGCCCTTACTACATCGGAGGCAGATGAATCACAGGAGGGAGTTGATCGTCTTGCAAACGAGCTTGCGAAGGCAATTACAGACAGTACCAAAGAGGTGTGTCTATCAACAAAGCGGCACGTTCAACCCTGGATATCCGAGGAGACCTTGTTTCTCATCGATAACCGGAAGAAATGCAAGTTAACTAACCAACCGGAATATAGACACCTCAACAAACTGGTCAGAGCTCATTTAAAGGAGGGTAGAGCCGTGTATTAGGAAAATGTCGCAAAAGATATGGAAGTGGCAGCCAACCGGAATGAATTTTGAACCCTTTATTCAACCATTCGACGACTAGCCGGGAAATCTCGCCCGTTTGAGAACAACATCAAGGACAAGATCGGAAAATTCATCAGCACCAACACAGGACGTTTTGACCGCTGGCAGGAATTTTTCTGCACCCTCCTCAACCACGACACCCCACCTGGACCGATGGAGTCGGTGGACGCCATGGACGAATTATCTGAGCTATTCGATGAGTCCAAACCGTCTATGAAGGAAATACGGACTGCCATCTAAGACCTGAAGAACAACAAGGCGCCGGGTATTGATGAAGTGACACCAGAAGCCTTGAAATAAGGCGGAGAGATCATCGTCGAAAGATTACACGCCCTGCTGAGATTGATATGGCAATCGGAAGCGGTACCAACATCATGGAAAAAAGCCATCATCGTACCAATCTTCAAAAAAGGCGACAAAATGGACTGTAAGAACTATCGGGGCATCAGCCTCCTCTCCATACTTGGCAAAGTATTTATGAAGATCATCCATAGAAGGGTACTCAAACGGCGGGAGGAAGCGGCACGAGAGGAACAGGCCGGTTTTCGACCTGGAAGAAACTGCTGAGACAAAATCTTCACGCTCCGTCAAATCCTTGAGGAAAGAATTCGGTGTGTAAAACGCACAATCATGGTGTTCATTGATTTCTCCGTAGCTTTCGACAGCGTCCATCGCCCGGTCTTGAGGAAAGCCCTGGAAGCGAAAGGATACCCGCCAAAACATATTCGGCTACTTACCAACACCAATGACGGGTCAACCAGTCAAGTTCGAATCCAAGAAGCAAACACGAAGGATTTCTCAGTGAAAATGGGCGTCCGTCAGGGATGCGTGCTCTCGCCTAGCCTCTTTAACGTCGTGGCCGATTGTGTCATGTGCAAGGTATTCCTGGGATGTAGAGGGATCACTTTTGGGGCAGGGTTCGATGAACATGCCACAGATCTAATGTTCGCGGACGATAGTGCATTTCTCACTGAGGACGAAGGTGAAGCAACAGAAATTCTGCAAGAAATCGCCGATGAAGCCGCCAGATTTGGGTTAAAAATCAACACCGCCAAATTAGTTGTCATGACATCGGACAACACCCCAGTGACGGTCTGTCTTGACGGAGTCTATCTTCAGCAACTTGAGGAATTTAAATACCTGGGGTCCATAATCCGAAGCAGATCAATAACGGCCTCCACTGAGATCTCGCATCGCCTGGGACTGGCAACGTCTGCGTTCGGGTCACTAGCTTGGTGCATATGGAGAAAAAAAAGCCCTCTCGGTGGTGACCAAAGTGCGTCTATTTCGCACTCTCATCCTCCCAATACTCCTATATGGAGCAGAGACGTGGGTCCTCCTAGACGCGGACCTCAAGAAGCTGGAGGTATTTTAAATGCGCTGCTTCAAAAGAATACTGGGAGTAAACCCTCTGGACAGAATCCCAAACGTGGAAATCCGGGCTCGATGCTCTCACCAACCGACAGTGGAATCACTGATTAGACGTGCTAGGCTTCGCTGGTTTGGCCATGTCTGCCGAATAGAAGAGAGGCGTTTACCATATCGAGCCCTGTGGCGCACCAGACCGGAAACCTGGAAGGTCTCAAGAAATGCCCCTAAGAAAACCTGGATCCAACAAGTGGAAAAAAACCTGGCGAATTATGGCATCACCTCAACACATGCCAGAGAAAATGCCACGCTGGACCGAAAATGGTTGAAGGAGATAATTGACTTCATCGGCACGGGCAATTTTCGAGCAGCACCCACAGTCTCCTATCAACTGCGACCACTCTGATTGGATGCAACCTACGGGATCAAATTGAATTGATTCAATTGACCAGCTCGATAAGGAGGGAGAGGGACCCAAAGTTATAAATATCCCTAATAGTGGTGTGGGACCCAATAATGCAGATTCCCAAAATAGGCAGGGAAAACAGCCCAGGCAATCAATGCAGGGAATTAGGTCCAAATTGAATGTTTATTTCCATGTCCAAGTGGAAAATAATGTCCTGTTGGCCTACCACCAGGCCGGATGTCAACTCATTGACTTAGGCAAAGCTGCAAAAGCCCCACGCCAAGCAGAAATACTGGCCGCCCTGCAAGTAATGTGTGTAAACATGAAGAGAATGAATAGATAGTTTGCAAAACGCAGGGTACAATAAATATATGCTGTACACTGTGGGACTAGACACCCTTTTACTAACCACTGGGACGATAAGCGTTAAAGTATAGATAGCGGACGTGACTGAAGCCCCTCCATTTGTAAGAGAAATTGGACCAAAGTCGGTTTAAGTACATATCAGTGGACTCTTATGTCATATCGACACTGAAGAAGTCATTGAAAAGATATACACGAGACTGGGAGTAAGGATACTATCGCTCAAGATGGCCCATATATGGGGCTTCCATCCTATAATATCAGGTGCACGGATCAGAAACGTGACCAAAGAAGACGCTAGAACCGCCCCCCCCCCCCTTTTCTTTTCTTACTGTATGGGGTTCAAGCACAGCTCTTCTTAGCGGAACTGTGAGACCGACAGAAAATGCCCCAAGTGCGGTTACTCGGACACGGACCATTAGACTGTGGAAACCAAAACCAGAACCCAAAAAACACAGAAGCAGTGGATCTAACATATGCCAATGTGGCTGCAGGAAAATCCCCCAACGCAAAAAGGAAACAACAACAGAGCAGATAAAAAGTCATTCAAGAGGTAAGGGAGGTACAAACATCGGACAAAACTCCGGAAACGGCGGAGAAATGGATCGAAATCCTCACCCCGAATAAAACAAACTCCAAAACACCACGGAAAGACAAAAGCCAAATTCCAACAAGCAACCCTTTTCAAGTGCTAACGATTGCAGAAGGCATAGAAATACTAAACTTATCAGGAGAGGAACTTATCCCCCTGACATGCTCTACCACAATATCAAAAGCAAAAGGGACCACAAAAGAAAGGAAAGCAGTCAACCTGTCGTCTTCACATGACGAAAAATGTACACGTAAAACAGGAAAAAAGGGGATATGAAAACATTTTTATCCCAATCACTTGAGGAAAGTAAAAAGGAGGGAAAGGATGCCACAAATGAAACCAATGGATCGAAAGTATCTAAACAGAAAAGTCCAGAAAAAGAAAATGAGACACAAATAGAAAATGAAACTGCCTCTGAGGACAAAAAATATCCTAAATGACCTTAAGGATACACTTTTTACCTCGCAGGTCACTAGTGACTTTTACATGTCAAGCAGAACAAACAAAACATTAGGGGAAGACCCAGGATTCCCAGAAAAAGGGTTAGATGAGAAAATCATAAATATAAGAGCCATAGCCATTTAAAAACTAAATATAACCAATAATACTGTTTATTAAGCGACAACCTGGTCCACTACAAAAACGGAAGGACGAAACTTCCGTTTATTGTCTTTTAATATAAATTGGATAGATAAAGACAAAGCACAAACACTGAGACAAATAGGAAACTATGATTTATTTATCTTACAGGAAACACACAACGGATTTCCTGACGAACTACAAAAACAAATTGAACGCGACATGGATAGGATAATTTTAACTAACAACTTTGTGTGAAATGATACCAAATGAGGGATTAAAACTAAATAAGGGTGTAAATGGAAAAGGATAGAAGAAGGGGCGTTTTTTAAGGGAAGATTAATTAACATAAAAATGGGAGGGAACAATTTTCTTAATGTGCATATACCAGCAAATAGATACAAATAAACAGGAATGTATAGACGAGCTGGTGAAATATTTAGAAAACTATACAATGGGCAATTTGATCATAGGAGGGGATTTTAATTGGGCAGGGAACGAGATAGACAGAACGGGAAAACTGACAACGGAAGACATACGGTTTAAGGACAAAATGGAATATATTATGAAACCACACAAACTAATTGATATATACAGACGGTACAACATTCTAAGGACAGATTACTCTTTTGATTACAAGAAAACACAGGGAACAAGATAGATAAATTATAGGGTACATCATCCGGAACAATTAAATGCATTAAAACAGATTTAATAGATTACAAACGTTCGGACCAGAAATTAATATCTGTATAAATAGGGAAAAACAAAAGAACTAAATGGGGAAGGGGACAATGGAAACTAAACAATAAAATACTAGAAAATGAAGAATTTGGGAGGGAAATTACACAAGAAATAGTAAATTTTAAAGCAAAAGGGAATTAGGATATAATACCTGAGTGGGATAAACTAAAAGGGGTTTTCTAACAAATAGTTATTTTTCATTCAAAACTAAGGGTTAGAAAGATAAAATTAAAAAAAGAAGCTTTGGAAAATTTGATAAAAACAACAACACAGGGCACAAAAGAAAAACAGAAGAAAATTAGTAAAAATAAAAAAGAAGAGCAAAAGGGGATGGATATAAAAGCAGGAAAATTCACACATTAAAACGGGGAAGGGCTTTATAAACGGGAGGAATTAAGCAGATGGGTGTGTATCCTGTAACCACTAAACATAGGGAGGGAAGGAAGCACGACAGACAAATCTAAAATGCTTGAGTATATTTAAAATTACTACAAGGACTTATATACCTCACAGGACATAGAAGACGAATATACAGACACATATTTACGAGAAACAAAGTGTTAGATGATAACCGCATAGTAGCATATGTGAGGATTTCATCTCAGAAGACGAAATGGTGGAGACGATAGGGAAACTATCTAAATAAAATCACCAGGTAGAGATGGAATCTCAGCGGAATTCTATAAACAAAAAATATCTGCGGAGAACTATCGTCAGTTTTAGAATGTTTATATCATAATATTGCACTAAGGAATCAAAACATGTCAAACACAATGAGTGAAGGTATGATAACACTAATATACGAATGGAAGGGGCAGGCCCGCACCTGGGGGGGGGGACAACCATGGCACTTGTCAGGGGCCCGAGCTAGATAGGGGCCCGCCCTTTTTCGATTTTTTTTTATACGCTCATATTTGAAACACTTAAGGGGCCCGAACTCTGTCAGCTGCCTAGAGCCCAGTATTTCCTAGGTGCGGGCCTGAAAGGGGGATAGGGAATATCTAAAATAATTGGAGGCCCATCTTCCTCCTAAATATTGATTACAAAATGATAAGTAAAAGTTTAGCAGAAATTGTAAAAAAGTGTCTTGATAAAATAATCAACATAAATCAAACTAGTGGCCCGAAAGGGAGGGAAATACAATATAACATACTTAATTATAGAACTATCATAAATATTACTGGGAGAACTAGTGCCATTGTACTAATGGACCAGGTAAAAGCCTTTGACAGACTTGAACAAAACTGTTTATATAAGACACTGGACAAATTTGGATTTGGAATAAACTTCCAAAGTTGGACTAAAATCCTGTACAGGAATATAAACTCATCTGTACAAGTAAACGGAGCCAAAACGGATAAATTTGACATCATAAGATTAGTGAGGCAAGGATGCCCACTATCTATCCTATTATATGTAATAGCTATAGAAATACTAAGTATAAAGATAAATAACAACCAAGGGATTAAAGTTAAAAAAATAAAAGAAGAGGTGAAATGCTACAACATGCAGATGATTGTATTAACTTCATACAAGATAAAAATTCCTAAAAAGAACTGATAAAGGAATTTGAACAATGTGGGAAAGTTTCGGGATCAATAATAAACCCCGACAAAACAGAAATATTACTAATAGGAAACTGGGGAGGCCAGCAACATGGGCTACCTCCCTCCTTGATTAAAGACAATGTAAAAACCTTAGGAGTAAATTTTGGAAGGAAGGAGGAAAAACAAAACCTCAATGAAATCAGTGAAAAAATTAACGAAAATATCAAAATCTGGGCGCTAACGCCACTATGCCTATTGGAACGGGCTCAAGTTGCAAAATGTGCACCTTGGCTATAAATTAAAATCGTTAGACATACAAAACTAAACGTTAAAAGCGATAGGTAACAAGATCATACAATACTTATGGTGATTTAAAATGCACTATATCAACAAAGAAACTATACATAAGGACGGGAAAAAGGTGAGGCCTAGGCCCTCATTCAAAACACTAACATTCTAAATAGATTTAAGGAAATTAAAGCAGAGCCCAATATAGCTTGGCAAGAACTATATATATATATATATATATATATATATATATATATATATATATATATATATATATATATATATATATATATATATATATATTACTTCTGTTTCTCAATGAAGCAGAGAAACGACATTTATAAAAACAACAAATTAACAAAACTACTAGGGGTACCGAAGGAAATTAACACCGATAAAAGAACTATTAATCAAATATAGGGACGCTATGGAATTATGGGAAATTGACACAAAATCAACATACGAATGGATCACGGAATATACTATAAATAAGGATAAAAAATAAAATAGAGCAAGAAAATATAAACATTAATTGGGATAGGTCCTGGGGAAACTGGATCAAACTAGGATCACTTAAAATAAAAAGCCTCCTGTTCAAATACATATATGATGCGTGGTTGACAGGAAAGTTCGCAGTGAGACGGTAATTTTTGCACTGAAACTAGATTACGAAACAACATATTTTATACTTAGGAATATAAGAGCATTCGGGCAAATTCTTATAATTGGGAAAGAATTGATAGAAGGAAAATGGCGGGGTTGGGGGCACAGGGACCTCAGGAGGTGAAGGACTAGTAAGGAAAACACGACGCTAAATCACGAACTATAGAGACAGCCCTCTTTTAAGGGACAATAAATAGATAATGTTCGACCTGGAATAGAGATAAGAAGATAAATAAAGAAAAGACGAACATAATCGAGAGGGGTGAAGTAAAAATAAAAAATAAAAATGTACAGATCCCACCTCGAACACAGTCAACCTAGATAAATAAATAAGGAAATATACAAGTCCCGGAACAATATAACTACAATAGCAGCAATGAGGGTGGACAGACCGAAACTATTTCAAACAAAGTTCTAAAGAATTGCAGCAAAGAAGGTGGACAGACTGAAACAATTTCAGACAAACCGAAACTATTTCACACAAAGTCCAAAAAGATTTCAAACCGAAACTATTTCAAATAAAATCCTAAAGGATTTCAAACCGAAACCAATTCAGGCATACAAAACAAAAAAGAGAAATGGTTTCGGTTTGTCACGCTATTGAGACTCTGTCTCCAGACAGACCCGACGCTGATGTCCCTGTGGAGACGAATTGAAAATCCTTGTCGTGCAAATTTATCGTTACAAATACATGTGGGATTGACTGAGCGTGACTAAAGAAATTTCTAAAGAGATTATAATCCATATCTCCACTGCACCAAGTCTGTTGATTATTTCGTAGCGTATGTGTGTCCCCTCCATTAAATACAGCAAGTATATTGCAGTTATTTCTAATCACTTTTGGTATTTAAGTGTATCGTTGAGTGACATATATCATATCGGTATTTGTATGCCTACCTCTGGAAAATATCCTAGCGGGATTCTTTTGATTGTCTAGCATGACATCATTATATACGACTAAATTGTTAATACTTCCATCAATATCATCAATACTCGGTGCTTCTTCGATATCGGTTATAAACTCAATAATATCCTCATCGATATCCGATTTTGCTTTCTCGTTAAAATCCTTTAATATCTCGTAACATCGCTGATCGTCTACACTCGTGGCTACTAAATACAACTTGTCCCATTTCATCCATCACGTTATCAAATTAAGTAACAGCTGCGTCTTGCCACATCCAGATGGTCCAATTATTACCATACGAATAAAATTTGGTAGCACTGCATGATGCTTAACTGGTTCTCTTGTTTTGTCGCCTAAAAGTCAATTACATTCAGGTTATTATAAATAAATTATGTATCTATATTGTCTGAAATGTAAGAAGCGTACTAGCACAAATGACTTGACGATTACAACTAAAAATAACAGATCAGCACTTGCTGGTAAGTGTGTACAATGTGATGCCAAAAAATTAACATTTGTTGCTCTTGATAAAATCAAGGATTTAAGAAAAAAAACGAGGAGGTGATATTGCAGCCAAGTTAGTAAAATTACAAGGAACAGTATGGGCCAAATATCCGGGAGAAAACATCTTCCAGGGTATAGTTATTGCGGAACAGAGACCAGACTCGATATCCGACTCGATGATCAAAACCAACCCCGACTCGGTGAATATCCAATAAACTCTATTGATAAGGCGTGTCATGCTCATGATGCTGCTTACTTGATGAGATACTTGATGATTATCATAGTGACTAATCGCTGAAATTGCCAGCAATGAAAATCGTTTACGGTGAAAATCCGTAGGATTGTTACGATTAGATAAATGTCATTTAAATAAGATGATCATTCATTACAACCACAAGAGACCAACCATGGTCTGTGTAATAAATTTATAATTCCCTGTTTATAGGACGTATTACGAAGATGGTCTTGAAGGGTTATTTGCAAGGATGGTTTCAAAAATAGCACCAATCGCAAAACAATAATCAATGAAAGCTATTGATGTTATTCGTGATAAGGGTATTAGTGCTTTTGGTGATGTTGCCGGTAAAGCATTTCTGCGGCCAAAGAAAAAATACTGGCATTAGTTCGGCGACGAAAGAAACCACCGATGACTTCGTCATTGATGACAAATTCACCATTGATGAGACAACTACCATCTACGGAAATTATATCTGCAAGTTTTAGCAAAATAATAAACAACTCGGTGGATCAGAATATAGCATATGGGATAAATGAGGGATATGACACTCGGAAATATTACTGCAAATAAGATAGCGGGAAGTGGTTTTAAATCCCGAGCGAGATCGCGATTTAGATCAAGAAATATTTAATAAAATGTTTATATCGTTACCCGACGTAGCATTCGATTTAAATGCCCCAGTGCGTAATAATGATTCTGTACGCGATTATCAATTATATTCCTATAATACAACACAACCAAATAGTAAATCAAGAGTCGAACTTCAAGGCCAGGATATCAGCAAATACTTTCTACCCGCTGCAGCATTTATTGATGTAGAAGGAGAACATGTAACAAATGTTGCTGCTAATACGCCATATGCAGATAACCCAAATGTCCGAGTTGGTTTTGTCAATAATGGCATCATAGCGCTATTTGAGAGTGCTAGATATATGATTGATGGAAGAGAGATTGAATCCATAGAACACAATGTTGATGTTGCCACAACAATATTGGGGTTAGCTATATACTCTGATGATTATACAAGATCAGCAGGTTCATCTATGATGTTCGCAAAGGATCTTACTGATTACGCTCAACATGTTTAGCATGATATAAGACGACTAATGGATCGTGGTACTCCTGCTGCTCGTGGTAATCCTGCTGTTCGTCCTGCTCCTGCTGTTATCAAGGATATGATTATGAATACCAATCCTAATTACAACCTAGTGTTTTCAACACGTGTAGCAATGTTGCAAGGACTGCGTAGATTATTTTCATGCGCGATTCGACTATCTCATATATTTTGATTTTTCAGCAATGTTAGAAAAGTTATATATGGAGCGAAACCCACAAGTGGAAAATATGTAGACAAATAGATCAATCTGTTATGAAATAAAATGTCATATAGTCATGTTAATGTTACGCTAACTCCTGGTCAAATTACAAAAATTGAGATCGGATTCAGCTAATAAATGTGGAACTAAGATATCGCTAAAACACAATTAGATGTCTGGTGGTCAGAATAAACTGTCATTGACAGCTCGTCAAATTAAGCATTTCAATGATGCTATCAAGGATAAAAAGGGTGTTCAGGTCACTATCTCTGCTGCTGCAATCAAAGACATTATAAAATCAGGCGGTATATTCCCACTGCTCGCTGCTATTCCAGCACTAATTGCAGCCACCGCCCCCGT
Organism: Unio pictorum; assembly: GCA_030141615.1. Lineage (NCBI taxonomy): Eukaryota > Metazoa > Mollusca > Bivalvia > Unionida > Unionidae > Unio > Unio pictorum. The sequence goes on from JARLTB010000003.1 coordinate 2,155,313, forward strand.
GGTGGCGAAAGCTGCTGTGTTAGAGCCGTTGGTACAGCGGCAGGGATGGCACTAAAGAAACCTACCAGACAGGGATACAAAAAAAAAAAGAAACGATCAGGAAAGGGTTTAAGACTACCAGGAACTCCGTATTCAAGGTACAGCGAAAAGGCCTGAGACTAGGAGCAGTTTACTAACAATATCGCCAATGTCAAATTTTGATTTACTCGATGCTGCTAAAAAAATAGCGATAAAAAACTTTAGAGATGTTTTTTATGCGAGATCAATTACCATAACAACCTAACAAAACTGAAACCGGTATCATTAATCTCGATAACAGTACCGGACCAGGATCTCACTGGGTTTCATACGCGATTGATCCGCGTGCAGTTGTTTTTTTCGATTCATGTGGGTTAGCGCCGCCAAAAGAATTTATCCGTTATATACACCATTTAAAAATTCCGATCTGGTATTCTACGCTACCAACAAAGAAAATGACCGATCCACCAATATGTGGCATAGAAGTATTAAAAATCCTCTACGCTATTTCATCATTAACTAAACCATACATGAATATATCAGTAATTGCTTTTTAGAGAGATCTTAGAATATAATGATTGATATTTGGGGAAGATCTCTATCAAGCCTGAAAAATCCCACCGAGGAAATATCTACAGCCAATGATGTAAACAATATAATTGAAGATGAAGTATCCGAGATGCTAAACTACGCAAGTGTTGATTCCAATGAAATAGTCGTATTTCAAGATCATCATGGTAAATTGAAAAGGAGTAATGTTTCCCTGGATGGTATCTTAATTAAACAACTCGGTGTAACTGAAAATTCTATCGCGGTTTTTTCCAATCAGGGTAAACTCAAACCAGGTGTACTTGTGTCGACGATCACATATAAATTAACTGCACTCGGTGACAATTATTCGTTGGAGACAAAATCATTAAAATACCTCGATGATAAATTTTTAACTCTCAAGTAAATCAATTTGAGGGAGTACAAAAATCCGTCACTGACGTTCAACTCTCCGTCGCTAATTTCTTTGGAGTACCACCGGTAACATCGCCGAAACTATCGTCAATAAAAACATCTATGGATAATTTAATAGCTTAAGCATGCGTATAATGAACATATAACGACTTTTGTGGCGTTACGTAAAAATGTCATCGTGAGTTTCTTTGCGTTTCCACCGGTGACCACACCAAAGCTCGCGGATATTAAAAAAACCTCTTGATGATCTTAAAAAAATCAGCGACGCCATCAAAGATGATTTACCAAGGAGGATATCCGTAGTTGAAAAAATAAAAATTCCTCACGAAAAATAAAACATTGCAAATAGTGTGTACACGATCCAACACGGATCATTTGCATGGACACCACAGACTAACATATTAGATATCGTAGCTACCGTCAAATGTATTTATCGACTAACAATAATATCACTGATTCAGTTTAATATTTCATCGACGAGTTCAACCGGGATCAACAATATGATATCAACGATCATCGACAAGGGCACAACTGAGCGATTTACGATAACATCCACTGATAATAATTTGGCTAGGGTATCAATACGATGGTGCGTGGAATTTGTGGCGGATTTGAATAAACATCTTAATTAAAATCTTAAACGATTTGAAATGACTTTATTGTAAATAAAATGGCGACGTTAACTCTGTCATCAACGTCGCAGCAGTATCGCTATGATCAAGTTAGAGAATTTCAACAAAAACTCAAAACACTCACTGAGTAGTACCAAACAAAAATAAAAAAATACCGACGAAGAATTACCATCGTTGATATTACCGTGTACTCGGTATCAGGTGTAATTATACTATATTATACTGGTATTATACTATCTTCGGTAACAATGATTGCCCCGATAGCTGTTCCAATTTGTATATCAGCGGCGACAACAATCGCGGGAATAATCACCGTGGTGACAAAGAAAATATCATCTTGCAGTCAGCGTAAACTACCAGATTACATAGTCAAGTTCCATCTTGTGTCAACCGCATACTCGCAATTATTCTCGATGATATCGTCCTCCCTCGATGACACATTAATATCCGATAGTGAGTTTTCCGCGATGGTACGTGTTTACGATTCCGTGATGTCAAAATTAGAAAATCAGCAACAACATAATGATATCGTCGCAAGAACTACTTCAGCGGATAGCGAAAAATACCATCCCGGTGAAAACCGCCATGATCTCAATAACCTCAACAAACCCTGAATTCATTGTGAATTTCCCCACTGCGATTCCGGTGAAGGAGATAGCACTGGCAAAATTACGAGTATACCATAGTTAGCCTAATATTAGATCAAAATCATTCGGTGGTCAGCAACTGAATAATTCATTGGTGTTTGCGAGTAAAACTAAACCTGAAATATTGTTTCGCTACCATCTGGGTCTTACCAAATGGAACAAATTTATAATGAATTACAGCGTAGAATAAAATCCATTACGGGAAGAGAATCAAAAATCGCTATAACAGTTCATGAACCAGCACTATCATCCGCGATTGAGATAAACTCACCCAGATATGCCGTAGATATTTATCAGTGTTCTATAAGAACCGTGCTAGGATGGCCTTAAAATCCACCTCGGACATCCTATCAAATACCCGAACCCAAAACATCCGATTATGTCACAGACGATAAATCATACTACGAAATTACTCCATCATATCGAAACGATTTATCTGATATAAAAAATATGCAAAATTACCCGATAAATTCATATTTATCGATAACAATAACATGCAATGGGATTGTGTTCTTGAAAAAAATCGTGATTCATTTGTTACCATGACATTTACGTTAAATTATATCATTAATTTTTTTAGCGAGATTAATCAATTACATAAAAAACAACTAGAAAAACTATGAGTTTCCAGGAGCGTCTCTCTGATATAACAAAACCACGTTTGTTGGTTTGTTTGTTTGATTAGGATTTTTAACGTAGCTTTAACAATTTTTCAGTCATATCGCTACGATGTCTGCTGTGAAGCAGTTTATAGTGATGTCTAGCACTGAGGCATCATGCCGCAGACATGTAGCATGATGTCCCACCCAGTCACATTATTCTGACACCAGGCCGACCAGTCCTAACACTAACCTCTTAAAGCTGAGCGTCAAGCGAGGCAGCTGTTAGTACCATTTTTGTAAGTCTTTGGTATGACTCGGTCGGGAATCGAACCCGCGACCTCCCGCTTCCGAGGCGAACGCTCTAACCACTAGGCCACCGGAACGGTCCCAAAACCACGTGATTAGATCATAAAATACATTAGGATATTAAATCAGCTTGTATCTGACATGGAATATATCAATAAACGAATAATTCAAATAAGAATTAATGACAAGAACGGAGATAAACAATTTTTTTTTAACTGCATATACTATAACAGAAACTAATTTACACGATTTCAAATTTCCTGGGTATAACGCAAATGAACTAAAAAAATATGTTAATGATCTTAGCTCTATTTGGGATTTAGTTCACAATACTGTAAGTATTGTTTGAATTTTAGCTTTGCATTCAAATGAAATATATTATTTGTTGCGATTTACAAAACGTTTGTTTTCGCAGATTTTTCTTACTTTGTGTAACAACATAGGATATTAACAATAAAGTCTCTCAAATAATAACTGAACACAGCTAAATAACTAATTCCGCTTGACATATGACATATGTAGAGATAAGTGATTATGATGTACACAACTGTTCACAACATACCAAAGACACAATAAGAAGAATTGAAGAAAGGTCAAATGTTCATTTACAGAACATTCTAATTTGTAAACCAGGTCGTTCACTGAATATTTAGTTAATAGCATAATAAATATCAGTTAGAACACGCGTTTCTCGAGGTAACTGTCGAAGTCCTAAAGACAAATCCAAATAAATATGTTTACTGACAAGTGTTAAGTATCTTAAAATATAATTTATACTCATATACAAAATGATACAAAACGATGTTGTTTTTAATTATATATCTCAATTACAGTGATGTACCTGCGAGAAAACGTGGTTTAGTTGTTATGCTTTAATCTTATTAATTTCATGAGCCAGTAATAAATTATAATGCATTTGATAAATCCTATGATCTCATCACCGATTAGATGTATAATATAATGGGGCATTATTTTATTTTTTTAAAACAACCATCTCTGATATCATGACAAACTCGATGATATAATAAATTCAGATGATGATGTAATGAATATTATCATTTAAATGTAAACAAATATTTTAGCCTGTACAATCTAGTAAAAACATTGCAGTGACATCGGAAATCTCGTTATAATAACTGCGCTGTAGCAATTGCCATTGATCGACTCTTACACTAACACACACAACCAAAACATTCGGTTCAGTTACCAATCTTTGTGCTGCCAATGTCTATTTTTATGTGCAGTTTTCAATAATTCGTATTGTTCTTGCTTTAGCGTTGTTCTTCACAATTCCATCACCACAACATTTGTATACATCTTTCATCTCTACATTTTTTATTAAGAGCCTTAACTCAGTTCAGTTTCATCTGTTCATTGCCATATGATCATTTTCTTTCTTTGATGTGTAAGGTGATGATAAGTGTTGTGCATATATTTATTTGTTATGATGAAACTCATACTGTGTACTATATTTTTGTGTGACCTTTGAATAACAGTTGAATTATATCAAATACAAGTTGCATTGAATAGTAATACAAGCCACTGTGTAAACATGCACCCACTACCAAAGAAAAGATTTGGAATGCGGTCAATTAAAATAATGAATTATTAAGAAGGTGCCTGACAGTCTGTAATAGAGGAATTGTAAAACTTCATCAGTTAAGAAACTTGGACAGCATTGGAACCCAACATAATACATATTCGGATACATGTTTATAGTACTAAGCGGTTCGTGGAAGAAAAAGTTAGTATCTTTGCGAAGAGTTGAAAATTTTTAAAGTTTAATTTTCATATATTAAGAGGAGGTAATACTAATAATAAACACACTAGGTCTTAAGCTGCCAATATTTAGTTTTCAATATATCCATGTATATTTCATATTTCTGAGTAACCTCCATTTACCGTATTACGGTTTAATTCAGGAGTCCTCTCAGGTAGTTTCAGACATATCTGCAATAACCGGTGCGTAGGCAACGTTATCCCTCAAATATTTAGTGCATTAACCCCATTGTTGGTCGGTGCAAAAATTTAAGTGTGCAAACTTTTATTTAATTCTAGAGGTCATTTCATATATGTATTCATTGATTTAATTTAGATAGACAAATAGTGTTTATACTTCTCCTCTTGAAATATATGTATATAATTTATTCAAATGAACGGTATCTAGGTAAAATTATACCTTTGTGAATTTAGTCCTTGAAAGCTCTATTTAAAATGGACATACATCACAAACAATTTTGCTGTATGTCCTCTACACATATTTCTCTGTACTGAATTTTCCACTGAGTGAAAATCAATATAAATCATATGCTAATCTAAAATACCTCCAAAGATGACTTGCTGTGAAGTTGTTGTGAAAGGTTCATCGGCACTTTTTTGAGAGGCTGCGCTGTAAACAGAACACAGATTTCACTTCCAGATGATAACCAAGGCCTTATTACTCAATGTGTACTGTTGCCGAAATGCACTCAGACAACCACTCTCTGAGCTCATATTCTCGAGAATAAACAATTACCTTTAAATCCCTAACAAATATGCATAAATAAAACTTTTCTATCACCACCACAATGAGAGGGAAAATGTTCCAAAATAGGCACCGAGTTGGAAACACTAATTATGATGCGAGTCCAAATGTTGGTCATAGGAAAAGGCCCACTGAGTTATCTCCCCTTTATTAGGGTCCCTTTACATATATTTTTCATTTCAGAAGTTTAGAATTTATTAAGCATAACTATATTCTGTTGAAATAATTTATACACACTTGAAACAGCTGTATTGAATATCCAACAGTTGTGTTAGATTTCATGAAATAAATATGGGGTCAAGAAAAGTGTACACATATTCCTCAGCAGGCTAACAATACATGTGACTAGGTATAGCTTTCATTGTTTGTCCGAATTAAAAAATAAGGCTATAAATATGCTTTCAGGCACTAACAAGAGTTGAAGGCTTTGTTAATATCCATGAAATTAAGTGGGACCTTGTTTTTCTGAAATATGACAAAAATGGATTTTGAAAATTGTCTACTCTCCACTCATTTCATGTCCTGAAATCACGCCAATCTGCATCACATAGTTTAGACTTAAGTTTTTATTTTTTTGGGTGCATCTCCATTAAAAAATAGCTTGATTTACTTGCAAAAACTGATATGTCAATTTTCATGTCCTATATCTACCTATTGTGCATGGAAAGGGGTTTTCATTAGTTCAAATACTGCGAATGATAACTACGCTCACAGAAAACAACGTGCATAATTTATTTTCAGTAAACTCGTGCTCGTTGAAAATGGACAACGTTCTGAACATGAAATAAATTAGGGTTTAAGTTCCCTGCCATTTAATATATCGACGTGGTAATATGTGGTTAGAGTAACTACTGTTGATCTCTCTCTCTATCTCTCTCTCTCTCTCTCTCTCTCTCTCTCTCTCTCTCTCTCTCTCATTTACGAATGTGCTTTAAATCGCACAACTCTCCTCGCGTGCGTTTACTAACCTTGATACGAGCACACTTTATTCCAAGGTCACGCTCTGACTCAATACGAATTCACGCAGTTATCAACACAGATAATATGAACATATACTTGTGCGGCGAGTAAATAAAATACATGTAATTTAATTACCGCGGATGGGGATTGTTTTCATGAGTGAATATACTGTTGGTGTTTATATGTGGTCACTGTAACTACTGTGGATGGAAAGGGATTTTAATGAGCTTAAGTACTGCGCATGATAGCTGCTACGAAAGCTTCATTTATCGTAATTAACGACATATTCACAGAACACAGTGTGCATCTTTCATTTTCAATAAACTTGTGCTCGTTGAAAATGGTCAATGTTCTGGATGACCTAGGGTTTAAGTACCATTTAATATATGGACGTGGTAATATGTGGTAGGTGTAACTGTTGTGAATCTCTCTCTCTCTCTCTCTCTCTCTCTCTCTCTCTCTCTCTCATTTACAATTGTGCTTTTTATCGCACAACTCTCCTCGCGTTTGATAACCTTGATACGTGTAAACGTTAGTCCAAGTCATGCATTGACTCAATACTAGTTCACAAAGTTATCAACACGGATAATATGAACATATATTTGTCGGATAGTAAATAAAATACACTTAGTTTAATTTATAAATAATACGTAATAGACTGATACTTACAGTATATCTATAAATCCCGTAATATGTCCGTGTTCGAAGTTAACTAGTGTATTCTTTACAAAGACTACTTGTTTCACGTCTCCAAGCAAGATAGTGTTATAATAACCAGTCATTAGAGAGAAATCCAAGCACATGACAAAAAGCTTTATCATTATTAGTCAGACTTGCATGGCAAGTGCAGGCGTGTACAGACCAATAACCGAAATAATTGACCGATAATTTAATGACTTTAGTAAAAATATAAATATATCGTTCAACTGGTTGAGTTGGAGACACAATATGGCTGATAGAATAAATGTGAAAGTAAATAAGATTAAATAATGACAGCATTCACGTATCTAAATTGTACTAAAGTAACAAAAGCTGCTTTGCCAGATAAGGGCCTTTTTCTGTTGATCAAATTTAGGTTAATATTGGGAGAAATTTTGCAAATTATTGTTACATCTTTACGTCTGCACTTATTCAAAAATGGTGATTTAAAATTTCTTCTGAAAAGTAGGTTTGTTTGTGCAAACATGTCTGAAAATAATTCTTTCACAAAATGGCTGTACACATTGGTGCAATAATTGATCTAAGAAAATGATAATATATTTGTTGAATGTGTAAATTTATACATTGCTCAGCATTATTTTTATATCAAATGTTTTTTTATATTATCCACATTTGAAACTTTAATATATCCCGCTGACCAATAAATAACATTAACTCACTCTGTAACTTCTTTAACAATATATATGTCTAATACATAAAGTTCCAGCTGACAATGAAAAACAGATATTACATTACTCAGTGTTTTTTTTAAGCCATATCGATTCTATGTAAAATATATAAATTTCAAGCTGACAAATAAATAACATATCTTAAATTACTCGGTATCTTTTTAACCATATCTATGTGAAATGCATAAAGTTCCAGCTGACCAATGAATAACATATCAACTCACTCTGTAACCATTATATATATATATATATATATATATATATATATATATATATATATATATATATATATATATATATATATATATATATATATATATATATATATATATGTGTGTGTGTGTGTGTGTGTGTGTGTGTAATAAATAAACTGAACTATTATCGATCCCCTTAATATGATTTAAATGTGGTAAGCGCCCATATTTGCATATTAACCTTGAACCTGGTTATTAGGTGGAGATGTCATCCTCAAAGTATGTTCATGCGTCTCTTTCCCCTTATCCAGCATTCTGCAGGGCATTAAGAATTTTGTCGTGTGTCTTTTTCGTACGCAGCGCTTTGCAGTGCATTAAAACACTAGAGTGCTTCTTTCACTTATCCAGCATGCTGCAGTGTATTAAAAATATTCGCGTGTATCATTCCCTTTCCCAGCACTCTGCAGTGTATTAAAATATTCACGTGCATCTTCCCTATACCCAGCACTCTGCAGTGTATAAAAACAATTCACGTGTATCTTTCCTTTACCCAACCGTTCAGTGCATTAAAAACGTTCACGTTTATTAAAATAGTCAAGTGTATCTTTTCCTTACCAAGCAGTCTGCAGTGTCTTAAAAAACGTTCAAATGTTTCTTTCCCTTACCCAACCCTTTATAAGATGTTAGGTATATTCATGTGCATCTTTCCTTTACCCAACCCCCTAGAAGATGTTAGGTACGTTCATGTGTATCTTTCCCTTACCCAACCCCCAAGAAGAAGTTAGGTACGTTCATGTGAATCTTTCCCTTACCCTACCACTTATAAAATGTTAGGTACGTTCATGTGTATCATGTGACAGACAGACAGATAGATAGATAGATAGATAGATAGATAGATAGATAGATAGATAGATAGATAGATAGATAGATAGATAGCTTGATGAATAGAAACATATATCAGGAGTAAAGCAAGCCAGAGAGATTGGTCGTTTTCTTTTAAATAAAGAAATTGCAGAATGAAATCGAGGGTCATGGGTGGAGCCAAGTGTTTGGAAGTTACGAACCTTCTCTTTTCATATAGTAATATTGAGGGGGTCATATGTATGAATGGGTAATGCCGGTACTTTAAGGTATTTTTCTTACTCTGTGTGACAGGGGTCTCGGGTCGTGAGCGTTATTCATATAATATTGCACAAGCCCACTTGTCAGAGGTATTGCGCAACTTGGAAGAACAATACTCTAAACCACTTCCCTCTCTTGCTCGTTATTCTAGGAGATGACCGCCCACGGTGTAATCGCCCGGTTGGAGTATATAATGTATATGGTAAACTGACATAATAAATTGAATAAAGAAACTACGAGCCCCCGTAAAGATAAATAAACAATTTAATCACAGCGAAAGCAAAAGGAAAAAAAGAACATGCACAGTGAAATTTCCTTTCCTTCTGAATACAAGTGGTATAGGAATTTACGTTAACCGAATGTCAAATAAACAGCATAAAGAATTAAACAAATCTAGCCGTTTTATGGCTGATAGCTAATTTCATCATAAGAATCGAGTGTTCAATAAAATTTGTTCACGCTGTACGTTTTTAATGACCTGTTTCAAATACAAATGTATCAACAAATCATGGAAATCTGTATCGAAGAAACATTATATCAATTACATCATCATAAGTAAGGATTTGAAACAAATACCTCGTGATTTTGGTGCGTTTTCTCACCATTAGATTTGGCGGACATTTGGAGTTTTTTCGAAGGCACTGCTCAAAAATATATACATATGGAGTTTTTGTTCAGCACTGTTTTTTCAACCTTGCCTTCTCTTGAAGAGGTACTTCCGAGACTGAGGAAATTATTTCTATACAAATTTTAAATTTTCCTTGTATAGACACACCCCGTATTCTACATTGTCCAATCAGTATCAATATAAATATAATTTCTCGCGCTTTCCCATGAAATTTTTCCTCAGCGTGTCAAGATGCCACGCTGTCGATTTCAAATCAATTCTGACATGATTCGTGAGAGAATGCTCCTTACAGGAGGTAGCTTTCGGTTAGAAAAATATCTCTCCTTGCCGAATGTCACACAAACCTAACAGATGGCTGTTGGCTAGAACTAAGTGTTATTTAATGGATTTTGCCCAAACATTTGGCACTTCACACCTTTTTTTGTTCTTTCGATTATTATTTTTTCTTCACATCAAGCTCGCGTCGAGCACCTGTGCTCGGGGCCCCCTAGCAGCCTTCTGTACTGTTGAACAATACTTGGCTGACAGCAGGTGGTGAATAGGTGATGATTAGGAATTGATTGGTAATTTCATGTTGGGGAATTGTTTTTTTTCATCATTTTATATATGTAACATTTTACTTAGTTCTCTTCTTTTCTTCTTTGCATGCATTGCACAAGCCAAACGTTGTCTGCTGACGTATTTGATGGTTGGGCAGGGTGATCTCCCCTTGGTGGCACAGTGTGAGAATATCCCATGTATTACTTCTGCTTAGGAAGCGTGCTCTCTTTAGGAGTTGCTCACACAAGCCAGAGCTCTGTGCAACGTACACCAATAAAAGTTGGAGGAGCATTTCACTTCTAAGGAAAATATGCGCCATCTCTATTTCCAACTTTTTCGCGCATTCTATAACAAGCGTGTTCTGCTTTTTTTAAAGGGTCTCACTAAATACAGTAATGTACGGTAATGGACAGTAACGGAGACAAAAAAAGAATATAGCCAAAAAAATTAGAGTAATGTACATTAAATATTATATGTTTTATTGTACAGACTTAATTACATAAATCATAAATAACAAATGTTGTAGTTATATTGTTTTATTAGTGCTCATAATACGCTTGAATTAAAATAATACATAAACTTGAACATCTCTCTCTCTCTCTCTCTCTCTCTCTCTCTCTCTATATATATATATATATATGTATATATATATATATATATATATATATATATATATATATATATATATATATATATATATATATATATATATATATTCTTAGCAAAGACTTTCCACCTTTCTTTTTCTTCTCGTCTGACTCCACTCAGCTCTCATTCCGTATATCTAGTGACGTTTTTGCCTCTCCTGAATGTGTCTTTGGTATAGTGGTTTTACCATTTGTCGACCCTACTGATAACTTATTTATACCCTTGTCTTAGAAAAACTTTCAAAATAATGCTTCTCGTTAAGTTTTTGTTTCTTGACACCACACGTCAATATAATCTCTGTGATGCTTATAATTTGATGCCAGTTTGAAATTGCCTCTTCCAATCAATGATTTGTCGGCCTCTTTATACTGGGAACTGACAATCGATTGTAGTACATCTATCAGATCAGATATAATATGTTGCTTTAAGTTGGTTCCAATCTTCATGATATTAGTCGCAGACTGTGTGTTATTATTTGTCCAGTGGGCATCAACATTGTTACCCTTGCAGGAAAGTTAACATGATCTTTCTGTATTGGTAGCATTCGTGTTTCGAAGTATGGCTAGAAATCCGACGCCATTTCTGAAATGACATCTTTTGCATGTTTTATTCTTGCTTCAAAAACTACAGAATTATCGGCCTGTGCAATTCCTTTGCCACTGAAAAGGGTGTTTACACTTGAATTTCTATCTTGCACGTTGACGCAGATCCTTTTTTGTAAATAATCTGTGACACTTTATTTTCATGTGAAGTGTACAAACAATGTGTGTCGCACCAGGGAACGACCGCTTGAAACTTTTACGAATATGCAGTTTCGTCACTTGAGCCGACAATCATGTTTTCTATTTCTTCATATGTCAAATGCCTCGCAATTTCTGAGAGGAAAGCACTGTAAGTTTGAAAGTCCGATTTACCATGTAGAAAAGAGGGGCCAAAAATAGTAGGAGGAGTCTCTCCGGTATCGGTTCGTAAAATATCTCTGTGTTTGAAAACTGTAGATGTTAAGTACATTTCTTCAGGATTAAATGTTTTGTCTACACCTAATACCCGTTCCCTCCATCGTACAACATAATCGTGTAATATCCTGTATTTGTGCGTCAGTGTACAGTATGATGGACGGACCGGAATCGACGTGTTGGACAACTCTAATGAATGGGTGCTGAGAATACACTTTACTTTCTACATTAAGAATGTGGTCGGCAAGATTTCTGTTGTAAACATCTTTGGCCGGTTGTCGGTCTTGTCTTTGTCATCTGTGTCTAATGTTTTGAACAACCTTGATATTAATGGGAATGTCACAAACATCTCCTTGGTTTATTTTCTCATACACGCTTTTTTGCGGAGTCCTGTTTTACCATATATGCAGCCACAACTTTGTAAGCGTTCTGTAGCTCTTATCTATTATTCTTGTAATTCTGGTATTAATGTATTCCCATGAATTGTCCTCCCGGGAAATACACCAACATACTCCATAATGGAGACAGACTTAGATAGTATCATAGTGTGGCACATTTCCTGTCCAAATTAAACGTCGCTTGTATTTTAGTGAGTTCTTGTGCTTGATACATGCCCGATGCACAACCAACAAGTCAGAAGCATCTGGTTGTAGTTCATGCGGACAGTAGACGTGCACACTGTTTAAGTGTTTTTCAATTCAATATTGTCCTCCTCTCTTTATAACACTAACAAGTTTCACGTTTAGTGTAACAAAGTAATTCGTGGGAGAAATACCATTCACCCATGAGCCACAGTCATCCCCAAACTCTCTCCTCTTACCATTTTTCGTTCTGTCTTCAACTATAAAGAACATGTTTTCCTGTTTGCCAAGCGGTAGTGGTAGTGCACTATGATATTCATTTAAGTTTAAAATTTTCAATGTTTATGTTATAACCATAAAATTATCATTCTGCAAAATACCACTGTGAGGCCCAGGAACAGCAACCTTACCAGAATTCCCAACTATTGATGCTGTTTCGTTGTTCTAACACACCTTGTTTGTTCTTATTGATTCTAATGCGAGGTCATTGGTGTCATCTTTGTCAAACAGGCTGGTATATCTGTTCGAACAATTGACGTATGTGGAAACATTATTCTTGAATGACACCGAGGAGCAGCGACTACGTTTCGGAGTCTGCCACTCACCGTCATATGATTGATGCTTAGGTGTGGATATTTCCATGCTAACGTCACGTTCAGGTGTGTCTTTTTGGGATAATCAATGATGGCTAGGATACTAATTTACGCTATAAATTTACTTTGATGGCCAGTGACGGTCGGGTTAATTATTGTTGATTCTGTGACGGTTAGCAGTTCACTGACAGTTTCAGTATTGATGGTCAGGTTTTGGATTGAAGGGTCACTGACGGTTGGAGGTTTACTGACGGTCCTGGAGCTGATGGTCGGGTTACTGTTTGATGGTTCACTAATGGTCTGGTTATTGATGGATGTGTCATTGACATTATTTTCAACCAATGCCACAAAATAGTTAGGCGTCCTTGTTTTTCTTTTTTATGCCAAAAGAACGCTAGCTGGTTTGCATACATTGCTCCACATCACTGAAATAATCGATCCTTCTACTGCATGGTTGAAGGGCCCTAAATGCCAAATCCTTTGTCCCGTTTACAGCTGGATACACACTACCTAACGGTCGCTTCGTAACCATGGCAAAGAGCAATCATAAACCACGCCGAGGAAAAGCTCCCAGTCTGAGCGCTTTCTAACACAGCAGGTCAATAATGTGGCGACAATAACTGAATACTTAATCTATTTGGATGCCGTAAAATCGCTGACTCGTCCAGCACCATCCTTAAAGTTGTCTTGTAGCGCAGTTCAATGGACTTAAATTCGTTACTGCACAAAAGGATTGAGAGGGCGTTGAAAAGACAGTCTCCGTCACCAGTTGTTCTTAATGATATTCCTTTCTCAGCATTGTACAAGATGTCAGTAGCAACTGCATCTACTGACTGGTAGACTGGAGTGTTTACCATTCTCACAAGAACAGTACCTTTCATCAATCAACAAGGAATCCCGCTCATCTGAGGATTTAAGTTTTTCATGTCCAATCAATTGTGATGAGAAAAAACAAAAATATAATTATATAAACATTTTGCGATTTTAAATATAATACCCGGTGTGAAAAAAAATATGATTTATTTAAGGGCCTGATTAAAACCAACAATTCAACAATAGTTCTGAGGAGTTTCATTACTGATATATTTTTCTTTAAAAGAAAGCTTGAGTCATTGCAACATGGATGATTTGCAAAACAATACAGACACAGCATAATGTATAAATACATTAAAATACCTAATATGCTTATCATGTATCATCTGACAATACATTTGCTGAGATGTATGAATGCCATTATGAGAGAGAGAGAGAGAGAGGGAGAGTTTGTAAAAAACTGTACAGTTACTCACCATTGTAGATCATACAAAAGAATGTAGCTAGATACATGCTGATTGTGTCATCGTATGGGACTATTGTCCATTGTCTATTGTGTGATATCCATCTGTTCATTAGCACAAGTTTGTTTTTCCTGCCCCTCCTTAAATAACTTGGAGGATTGCCATCAACGTTTACATACAAATTTATCCTAAAGTCTAGTTTGTCATAAAACAAAATGATGCTGTTTAGACATCTAAGATAATTTATTACAAAGAATTGGAAATGCTGCAGAAATATTTTCAATACACTAATTCTGTAAGATTTATGGTTATAGTTTGGATGTACTATCACAACTTTTGAACTATTTTATAGATTGCTTTCACACTTGGACCATCATTCTATTAAAGATTTGTCTTTCATCTACAAACATTCATCCTCCGCCAACACCAACCAGGAACAGGTAAAGGTTATATGAAAATCTTGGTTTAGTATGGGGTAAAAAATGATTGTATATGGTCACAATTCTCAAACAACTAAGCTTGCCATTTCAGCTCCATCAACTCTACCCTCTATTTTCTCCCTCTAGGTCAAGGTCATTTGAAAAATTTGATTTTGTGGGGGTGGGGGTGGTTGTAAGGTCAGAGTTTTCCTGTATGGTTAGAGATCCCACCTAACCCCCAAGACATGTGACCGTCATACTTAAACTGTATAATCAGTAAGCATTCGATTTTGATCTCTATGGACCATTCATCATTTCTCAGGCCTGTTGCAAAGTCAAGGTCATTTAAATTCTTGGTTACATTTTTGGTTTCAGTTTTTCTTATGGGCATACTTAGCAAACCCATGAGGGGATTACTTTTATATGTGGACCATGAAATCAGTAAGCGTGTTAATTTCATCAGCACAAATCCTAACAAAAGCAAATTTATTGGGCATGGTCAGGACTGTTTGACAAATTAGTTTAGTTTCCATTTATATTTTTTATGTAAGGTGTTGGGTCTCAAACACTGTAATGGATAGTTTTCATACCTGGACTGCTTGGCATTTACCCTCCTACCTTCCTGCTGACCCACAGAGCAAGATCAAGGTAATGGGAAATTCAAACCACTCTATATCAAGTATGGGAGGGATGAAATCATTTCTTGGTTTTACCTAAATAGATTTATTTATAATTGTGTCATGTAACTGATGTGTTATTGTCATTTATCAGCACACAATATGCTATACATGATGGCCAGTATTAAAGGTGGAAGAATAACCTTGTAAAACTACAGGACAGATCCAGCGACCCATGAGAAGCTACGTGGGATTGCTGTTATCACACATAATTCCATGCTAAAAATGTCTTTACTACAACACAACCTTACAAACTGAAATTAAAGTGACATTTGAAAACTGGACACATCATCTGTTGCTGTCGGGTGGCTAGATTTGTATATTGGTGTATCTTGGTTGTAAAAGTGCAAGAAGATGAGTGTATAGAATAAAGAGAACTGGATCAAGAACAAGCCCTGTGGAACATAATAACATAGATCAAATTGACGTGAGTATATTCCATTTGCGGATATAACATGTGTCCCGTTGACTACATAGGACTTGAACCACCAGAGTAAGGCTATATTGTAATTGCCAAATACATGCCGGAGATGGTGAAGTAGTATATCATGATAAATTGTGTTGAATGCTGCTATCAAATCAGAGAGAGTGAGGACTGTAATCTTTCTGCTATCCAAAGCAGAGAGTATGTCATTTACTACTTTCAGAAGAATAGTTTGAGTGCTGTGGACAGGGCGATATGCTAAAAAGACTGTTTGAATTTCAGCAGAGGCTTTATTATGGCAGTTTTGGAAAATGATGGGAATTCCCCGGATGAGAAAGAGTTATTAATAATATCAGTTAGTGACGCAGTGATATTGGAATAGGATCAAGTTTACATGCCTTCTATGTATTTTCCATCATGAGTGTACATACTAAATCCATGAGACAGATTCAAATGCTGCTAATGGTTGCAGCTGAAATTCTGTATCGATAATGTATGGTGACGACGGGTGAATTGAAATATTGTTTCCAAGCTTATCCCTAATGGGTTGTACTTTATCATGGAAGATATCTGCAAACAAGTCTGGAAGGTCGATTTGAAAGAAGGTCGTTAGAAGTGGCGTCCATTTTTGTTCCTTGACATTAGTTTGTTGGTAATCTCCCAGAGGTCTTTGCAGCTGAAACTTTTCATGATCTTACTACTGTAATGGGCTGATTTCATTTCGAAAACTATTTTGTGATGTTCTTCTTAGCGTCTTCATATATTTGCTTATGAATAATGAAATATTTGGAAAGTCAAAGCCTCTTAGCTTATAGGCGGTCTCTTTTAGCAATGTGAAGCTGGTCCCTAAGACTGCTACACCACGGAGGATACTTTTGAATTAATTCTCTGCACTTGGTGGCTGGGGCATATTTTTCAAACAATTAATGCAGGCAGTTATCACATTGTGTTGCTGCAGGAGTACAGCAAGTTGTTAGGTTGGCTTGGATGTAATGCATTAGTTTGTTTCTATGTATTATATGAAGGTTTTTCTTAGAAGCAAATAAAGGTGAATGGTTAGGAACTGATATGTCCAGATGGCATATAATGCAGAGTTG
The DNA here is from genome assembly GCA_030141615.1 of Unio pictorum. Taxonomy (NCBI): domain Eukaryota; kingdom Metazoa; phylum Mollusca; class Bivalvia; order Unionida; family Unionidae; genus Unio; species Unio pictorum. The sequence goes on from JARLTB010000003.1 coordinate 2,172,509, forward strand.
GGATACAAGGGTGGACCATAGATTAGTATCATACGGTCTATGAAGAATCCAAACTAAAATGTGACCATGTTTATGGGTGGGTTGGTTATCTGACCGAGGTTGAAAACATGAATGGAATCGAAGATTTTTGATGTATATGGGTTTCCAGGACAGTCACAGTGAAAAGCTGTTGTTGAAGCAGTCATTGTTATAAGTCATAGTTACTTGTATAAAAAATTGTGTGAGTTTTGATTTCATGCATTTGATAGAGCCTATACTAATATGCTGTAATTGTTTTGGTCAGAAAGATAAAATAACCACATTATCTCATTGCCATAAATAACAAGAACACAACCACATATTTTCTATAAATAACATAAACAGCAAGAACACTGTCACGGTATTGTGTGTGACTTGTATCAATATGTATATGTGGTTAAAAATTGTACTCGGGTCTCGCTGCCGCGTACAGTGTCACAGAGAGTAGTTTATTAATTATCGACTCTAGTTGTTTCGAAATAGTGAGCGCGACTCAACCCATGCTGCACGTGCCAATTCCCTGCAGTTTAAAAATCTAAGTACCTAGCTGAGCTAATGTGTATTATAGAGAAAAATTCTCTGTAAACATCACATTCGAGCCAGTATTATCAGAAAGCTTTCCACTTTACGGTTCAAAATCAGTGAATTGTATTTCTAATTGTTTGTTTCACAAAGTAATACTCTGACCAGGATATCACATAACTCTGAACTTGAGACTTAAACTGAGTTGATATTAGCCAATAAAAACAAGCCTTTAAAAAAGGTAATTTGTGATTGGTCAGAACTAAATTCCAAGCTCAAACTCTGTCTCAAGAGTCGTAAGATGGTTAGCAGGAGGTACACATTCATGTTTTCCTTTACTTTTGTGTTTCTTTTTCTGATGGACAGGTGATAGAAGGTACGTGTACTTATGATAAGAAACATGAATCACACGCAATGCACATCACTCAAGCTGCCATTATGTCGATAATATGGTTGCCTGATATACAGTCACATGACCTCCAGATGGTATCACGGTACCAATTGTTTTTCCATAGACCTCAATGCTAATATCTGGAGAGATAAATATATTTTCTATCCTAATTTAGCGTGCATCTCACACACTGTTATAGAGAACAATGTTAGATTGTCAATTTGACGATGACAAAACCAGGTACTCCATTGCATTTAAGAGAGATAACTCTGCTGAAACTAGACAGGGGTATGAGTTATCTAGTCACAACATACCTATTTTCAGTCATGTCTATGACATTTTCAAAAAATCATAAAAAATACAAAATATGATCTATATAGGAATTAACATAAATTCACATGTTACCAAGAGGCTAAACTATTTTTTAAGCCTAACAGAAAGTACAACTCTTACATAATCCACCAATCAAAGCTTGTGTTGTTGTTTATTTCTGCCTGCAATGGACCCTACACCTTATGCACCGCCCACCTGGTCATGCGCAATTGGTACCGTTATACCAGATATGGCTCTCTGAGAATCTACGATCCCTTTGTACTTATGATCACAACAACAAGATGAACTGTTGTAAGGATGGAATGATTGCTGCAATTTTGACTGTTCTAGGAAGAGAACGCCAAATTAATTCTAAAGCTGTTGTCATGTCTTTCGTTATGAATTTTAAAAAAATATTCCTTTCTTTTAATCGCCTACTTGTAACAGCAAATTGTGAGACATATATATATATAACTTTTCTGGCAATGATGACAGCAGTAGCAAGAACAAAATAATTTGTCAGCATTTACATATAAAGTTGTTTTTTAGGCCAGTTATTATGAGGTTACATCATAGTAAGGTGAACCGTTGTGAATAGGGGTGGGTTATATAATGAAAAGGTGGGCATGTGAGATTATAGGGGTGTATATTATAGCAAGGTTGGCACATGAGAAGTTCGGTGTAGCATATTATGGTATAGTAGGAAAGTGAGATACTGCATGGGTGTGCCATGGCACAATGAGAAGTACATCATAACTTGATGAAAAATTTGGTGGGGGTATAATATAGTATTGTGGACAGGTAATACACTATGGGTTATAGCAGAGGCAGATGGGTCTTGTTCTACAGAACCCTTAGTTTCTGCCCTAGTCTTTTATTACTTGAATATTTCACATAATTCTCAGCCAGTCTGTTTGTTGACATTTGCTCTACCTCTCTTACATTAACTAATGATTCAAAATTTCTCACATAAAATGCACAAAGGGCGATTAGTTAAGATATATATGTGTAGAAGTAGCATAATTAGAGCAAGTGCTGAATGTCCAGTATAACTTAGTTAACAATTACATGTATATGTGTTGAAGTAACATAATTAGAGCAAGTGTTGAATATCCAGTATAACTTAGTTAACAATTTTATGTGTAAAAGTAGTATAATTAGAGCACATCGTGAATCTCCCATATAAATTTGGTCAAGTATTAGAGTGAATAGCATGACATTTATGATACAGACCTGTCCGGTTTAAAATATTGTGTTAAAATAATATACCAAATTGCTGAGAATGCTGAATAGGAATACTAGAAAAGGAATCCCGCACACCTGTTAATCTAAGATTAAGAATTTTCGGTGTAATTCATATTACATTAACGCAAGGATTTTCTTGACAGAGATTCATTCTTATCTTGTGTTAAATTTTATATCATTAGTTATGTAATTTTAAAGTTGTGGAGTAGATAGTAGAATGTTTCTAAACTTGTTGGAGTCTTGATCGAAGTCAGTGAAATCCTACACATATTGATGCTATATGTCATTTGGATCTAATATTTATTGGTACTAAGGCTTAAAAATTGTGTTTTTCACATTCTGGTTTATGTGAGGTTTCTTCTTACATTCCATCACTGATACAGACCTGAAACAGATGATCAGCCTTCTAAAGTTAAATGAAGAAGAAAATCAGGTAGTTTATATAATAGACCATCTTCAACTTAATCCACACACTTTGCTTGGTAAGCATACACCTCACCGTCAGACATGTTCCCTAATCACATTAACATTAGTATATAAAGTTATTACCTCCTGAGTCATCCCTCCAAAAATTAAAAACTTAATGCATCAATACCCCTAATAGCAATATTTCTCCAATGACCTTTCAGGGTAAAGACGTTAGCACCCATCGTAAGGAAAGGGTACCATTCCTGACCTCGTGCCCAGTTTGGAATCTACCAAGACATGGTTGAATAAGGCACCATTTCAACTGCTTATCTGAGCATCATGTTTTCATCTCATATAGGACCTACCTACTTTGTACATTCCTGGATACAGTAGCCTGTATCAGCAAAATTCATGCCTTGTCCATTGACCCACACTATCTACAGTTCCATCAGGATGGCTCAATTATTCTCATGATGGCCCCATCTTTTGTTGCCAAGAGAACGATGGCCCTCTCAGGCAATGAGTTTTTTGTATCGAAACTTCTTTCCACATGTGAATTCTCTCCTCTGAGCTGGTGCAAAGAGGGGATTCTTGTCTATTTTTACTTTTAAATGAGAAACATTTTTATATTTCATCTCAGGTTCTGTCTTCCTAGATGAGGTCAGATATTTGTTCTTCTTGCAGAGACTTAAACCAAGATCAAAGGAAGATTTTATTCATTTCATTTCAGGCCAGTTATCACTAACATTGCATTATTATATAAGCCACTGGATGGAGATCAGAAATGGATTCCTTTATTTTTTTCCTATGAGATATTTCATCCCAAAAGATTCAGTTTGATATGGTGATGCACTTTATATCATGTATGTTTATCTTTCAGAACTCATACACTACCAGAAAAGATTGATACATACTTTATACTAAAATTGCATGTTTAGGTTTCAGAACCCAAACTGTACCGAATGAGATTTACTGATACCTCATTTTTTTGTGTTTTTATGTTTTAGATCCCATACTCTACCAAATTAGATTGACCAATACCTTGTTTAGATCTCAGAACCCAAACTGCATCAGATTAGATTTATCCATACTTTATAATAAAATTGTATGTTTATCTTTCAGAACCCAAACTGCATCAGATTAGATTTATCCATACTTTATACTAAAATTGTATGTTTATCTTTCAGAACCCAAACTATACCAGATTAGATTTATCCATACTTATACTAAAATTGTATGTTTATCTTTCAGAACCCAACTGGATCAGATTAGATTTATCCATACTTTATACTAAAATTGTATGTTTATCTTTCAGAACCCAAACTGCATCAGATTAGATTTATCCATACTTTATACTAAAATTGTATGTTTATCTTTCAGAACCCAAACTGTACCAGATTAGATTTATCCATACTTTATACTAAAATTGTATGTTTATCTTTCAGAACCCAAACTGCATCAGATTAGATTTATCCATACTTTATACTAAAATTGTATGTTTATCTTTCAGAACCCAAACTGCATCAGATTAGATTTATCCATACTTTATACTAAAATTGTATGTTTATCTTTCAGAACCCAAACTGCATCAGAATAGATTTATCCATACTTTATACTAAAATTGTATGTTTATCTTTTAGAATCCAAACTGTACCAGATTAGATGTATCCATACTTTATACTGAAATTGTATGTTTATCTTTCAGAACCCAAACTGTACCAGAATAGATTTATCCATACTTTATACTAAAATTGTATGTTTATCTTTCAGAATCCAAACTGTACCAGATTAGATTTATCCATACTTTATTCTGAAATTGAATGTTTATCTTTCAGAACCCAAACTGTACCAGATTAGATTTATCCATACTTTATACTAAAATTGTATGTTTATCTTTCAGAATCCAAACTGTAGCAGATTAGATTTATCCATACTTTATTCTGAAATTGTATGTTTGTCTTTCAGAACCCAAACTCTACAAGATTAGATTTATGGATACTTCAGAGCATATTTGTTTATCTTTCAGAATCCATACTCTATCAGATTAATGAGTCCCATTTCCACAATGGCTAGAAATGAGGGCAAATAAGGGGCACTGCATTTCTTCAACCTACAGGAACCTACAGATGTAAGTATTGTTTAAAGCACTGTATGTCTTCAATCTTCGTGAACCAAAATATGTAAGTACTGTTTATACTATTAGAATATCCTTACAAGTTTCTAGATCTTATTGGATTTAAGGTTTTATGCTTACTGGAGAAAAACAGAAACATTTCAATACATTTAAAAATGGGTGCTTTTACATAGTTCAAAATGAATACATGCTAAATGACACCTACAAGATAGATTGTTAGACAATGATAAGGAACATCGTGTGCAAAGGGAAATCTTAAAACTCTGCAAAATGATTGATTATAATTGCCATAATTTCATTATATAATCCATATGAAATGTTTCTAAAATGTTACATAGTAAATATTTCAATCATATCTTTTCACATGATATTTCTGGAGACATCTACAACTCTAGATATTTAGTTATATGATTCTCTTACTATTAAATTCTATAAAGAAGGACATGTTTATTTACTTAACCAGACTTAGGGTTTTGCACTGTAACTATCATTTAAAATACGTATTCAAAAGAATCCATTTTAAGGTATGTACAGTATTTATAAAAACGTTTGAGGATAACATATCAGCAAATATTTTAGACACCATTACCAAATTTAGTAAATCCTCTGATGATGTATGTAACATAGTGCGACCCACTTGCCCTATCGCATTACTTCAGCCATATCATGTCGTGGGACCCACTTAGAATTGCCCTATCACATTACTTACAGCCATATAATGTCGTGGGACCCACTTATAATTGCCCTATCACATTACTTACAGCCATATCATGTCGTAGGAGCCACTTAAAATAGCTCTATCTCATTACTTCAGCCATATCATGTCGTGGGAGCCACTTAGAATTGCCCTATCACATTACTTACAGCCATATCATGTCGTGGGAGCCACTTAGAATTGCCCTATCACATTACTTACAGCCATATAATGTGATATAAATAATTATCATGTTGTATGATGTATGTCATAGAGTGGGACCTGACTTAGCATTGCCCTATCTCATTACTTACAGATATGTTCTTGACTGATATAAAGAATTACCTAATGTTGTATGATGTATGTAACATAGTGCGACCCACTTAGCATTGCCATATCTCATTACTTACAGCCAATAGGACAGCTGTTAGTTCAGACCTGGTGTAAATAATTATGCGATGCTACTTGATGCATGTGACAGTGTGGGTCATTTCATTACTTACAGCCAATAGGATAGCTGTTAGTTCAGGCCAGGTGTAAATAATTATGTGATGCTACTTGATGTATGTGACAGCGTGGGTCACTTCATTACTTACAGACAATAGGACAGCTGTTAGTTCAGGCCAGGTGTAAATAATTCGTTACCCTTAAGGGAGCCCACCTACACTACGCTGGGTATAACGTTCCCATGGCGGCTCCAGAGCAACCTAACCTAATGGAATGGTAAAATAACATGGAACAATAAAAATAAACCTAAAATAAAAGAAATACATAAAGGTATAAACATCAAAGTTACATTAACTACCAGTTTTACAATCAATAAGGCAAGCGTCTTACCTCTTTTCTTCTCTTATGCTTCTAAATTCTTCCTTCTATATAACCCCATTGACAACATCTCATAACTGAGTTTAATATTACGAAGGTATTATAGGCCCTTAAAAACCACGATACCGCTGTGGTTAAAGTATAACCACTAACACGCGCCCCTAACTATGGTCCCAACTAGAGTGTATGAGGTAGTCTCAAAACCAAGACTATCAGGTCCAGCGACACAATGTTGCAACTAAAAACCTCATCATATATGCATAGGTTATGACCCCAAATTAGTTCTTATAAGGTAGTCTCAAACCCAAAACTATCAGGCCGAGCAACATAAGGTTGCATCCAAAGTATGCTAATTAGGAAAATGACCTCAAATTCATACACTATCAAGATAGTTAACCCCAAAACTATCAGGCCTTGCAGTAACGTAATAACATCATGCAATAACTAACAATGCAATTAGTTGTCATATGGGGTTATATATTCTACACAAAACAGCACAAAGAATTCCAAATTGATAGGGAAAAATAGGGAAGCAAATTGACGAGGGAGCAAGGATGTTAGAGTGAGAATCCAAAACAAGACACACAAGATGTATACAGGAAATCATCGAGTGAGTACATGGTCAAATAAGACACTCAAGAAGTATACAGGGACCAACCACAGGAGCAGAGGGATAATCGGTCACTAACAAGTGATCATGGGATTCTCAAAAAAAGTCCTTTTTAGGGCTATTGTCTTTCATTGCCTTAATAGGGTCTTCCACTTGGTTACGGAAACCATCTTTGACAAGCACTATCCAAAAAGCCTAACTTGATCATTTTCGGACCCACCGCTCCAAATTAACAATCTAATCCTCTCTGACAGTGGCTACCTTTCAAATGACGTTTAGTCATATCAGCAAAAGAAATTGTTAGGTCACATAATATGTACACTTTTGTACAAGAAGATTGTCATATATAGGAACGTAATTTAATTCTTCAACTCTACCATTTGATAAATTGCATCGGTGGCTTACACAATATTGGCATAGGGAAATCCACTAGAAAAACTGGATTGAATTTGGAATAAGCGTACGTACTTTCGATTAGTTGATAGGTCGAGTGCGTGATGGGTCTATTCTCACTCACCCAGGTCTAACATTCATATCATTAGCCCCTTTTTAGGGGTAAGATATGACGACCAAATTAAATAGCGCACACTGTGCGCATAAACGCCAGGAAGATGTGGCACCATTCCATCTTCCTGGATAAATTAAATCACTGCCATGTAAATAAATGGCAGTGCAAAATAGTGAACATATGACCTTAGTGGCCGGTTTCACTTTAAATTCAACTATTCATTCATTCATGTGACAGTGTGGTTCACTTCATTACTTACAACCAATACGACAGCTGTTAGTTCAGGCCTGGTGTCAATAATTACCAGTTGTTACATAATATAGGCTGCATTCTTGCTGTAACAATTTTTACTTAAATTTAGCATATGTACGGTAACTTTGCGGTGCAATAAATCAGAAACATTTGTGTTTTGGGTTTTGGTCAAGTTTAGAAATGTTTTGATCAGGGTGGCAGCAACATCTATTTACCCACACAGACTGCTATGATTGCTGATATATATGTGGGTACAAATATAGCTGTGTCAAGGGCATGTGTAGAATATTGTTCAAAGTTTTGTATTCTTCAACTTTCATTTACTGACCTCTAATTTTTTTTCCTAAGTGATCTCTGGATGTATTTGTATGAAAAGTATGTTTTACTGATCTTTTTCAGGGAATATCACTGCCAGGGATTAGAAAATGGCCCGGTTCCTGTTTATCGTTCCATACTTGGCCATGTCTTGACACAGATGTACACAGTAGTGTTCATAATTTAGATCCTAGTCAGCTCTATAGGAGACAGTTATACAGGTACCAGTCAGACATCTTGTCAAAGCATAACAGTCTTCACACTACATCACATCAGAAAAAGTTATACAGGTACCAGTCAGACATCTTGTCAAAGCATAACAGTCTTCACACTACATCACATCAGAAAAAGTTATACAGGTACCAGTCAGACATCTTGTCAAAGCATAACAGTCTACACACTACATCACATCAGAAAAAGTTATACAGGTACCAGTCAGACATCTTGTCAAAGCATAGCAGTCTTCACACTACATCACATCAGAAAAAGTTATAGAGGTACCAGTCAGACATCTTGTCAAAGCATAACAGTCTACACACTACACCAGAAAACATTAGAAATGACTGACAAATGTATCTTTTCCAAAAACTTCTAATTTGCATTAGTGACCAGTTTTGTGAATTGTGTATTTAAATATCACTTTGCGACTAATTGAGTTAGCTTGCCTGAGTTCATAACCTGTGTTTTTATTGATTTTACAATGCTTTCTGTGATGAAATTATAGGCGAATGCTTACCATTACCTTTGGTGTGTGATAATGTTTTCAGTCATAAAGTAAAATTGACATACCTTAGCATTCCAATTTTAGGAAAGATATCGACAGAATAATAAAAAAAGAAACGTTAACATTTCAGATGCATCACTACTTGACTTTTTAAAATTTGACTACTTACTCACATGTATATTTTGCTGGGAAAATTATATTCGCACATGCTTTGTTTAGTTACAAGAATCTGGATCATATTCTATCAATTAATCTTGAGTGGGCCACATCATTATATAGCCGGAACTCACTTAGGAGCATACTTAGAACAATATACATTAGCAATTTGGGTCTTGATATGACACACCCTTTCCACTTATTGGCATGTGATGGTTGCATGTTTTCATCAGAAAAGGGCATGTTGAAATTAACATGTGTTATATTATGCCCCTTCTATATGTATCTGGAGGGGTAATATTGTATTATCCATGTCTGTCCATCATATCACCCTATATCCTATCATGTCCATCATGCAATTCATTATGCTTAATAAGAACTTAATGGATTCAAATCAAATTTGGTTTAAAGATTTCAATCAAGAAGAACTATAACATACACATTTTCATCAGATATTACATAATCATGGGGGACCCCGAGTAGCCGAGTGGACTAAAGCGCTGTCCGTTACGGACCACTGCCATCTCACCTCTGTCTGCGTATGCTCGAGTCTAAGATTCGGCAAATGTAGTTCTGTGAGAAACCTTGCCAGTAGCTTCTCGTGGGTCGGTGGTTCTTTCCGGGGATTGTCCGGATTCTTCCTCCACCATTAATACTGGCCGCCATGTATAGCCTATATTGTGCTGAAAAATGGTGTTAAACCATAAAAAAAACAGAATCATGGTCCATATAGATCAACTTAGAATTATTTTACTTTGTTCTCTGATTTTTAACTTTTGTAAGGTATCATGAATACAATATTAAATTTCTTTTGATGCTTTATGATAAAAAGACCCTTGTCAGGTTTTTCTAAATACTGTTTTCTAGTTCAATTCTATGAAGTTATGTCCTCTGTTTGTAAAATGTGCATCATAATGATAGGTTGGGTCGGAAATCCGGGCATTTTTTTCACATTCGGGCATTTTCAGTGCATGGTTACTACCGCCGAGGTGAAAACAAGCGCCATTGTTCTAGTGACTTGAGTAACGTGTGGGGGACATTTACACATTTTAAGATATGCCTAAGATTGGCAGTGTTGGTGGGTGCACAAACAATCATATGCAAAAGGAGACTTAAAATAATTATAAACTGTTCCTAAATAACCAAATACGTCTTATCGCTCTCGCCAAACACTAAATAAATATACAAGTGTATATTATAGGAACAAAATGGTTTAAAAATAAACAAATCAGCTACAAGTTCTACGATGAACCGCTCAGCTTTTCCGTCGTTTATATCTTCCACAGATTAAAAGTTGGATCGAACCACATTTATTTCCTTGACACTCCATCGTTCGTATTTGCCTTTGTAATGCAAACTCCAAACTTAATATATGACACGTAGACTGGGTGTATTAGCATGGTAAAAATACGAGTCAACTATATGTGCCCACCCCGAAATGTTCGTTTAAACGATTGACTATTCTGATTGTGGCCATTTCTTTAATCTCTTTAATCACAAGAACGATTACTGTAATTAGCAAATTTTTAATTAAACTCTCATACACATAAAAACGGACATTTAAAAACCGGATACTGTCTTTAAAATTGTCATATGATGACTGTTTTTGACGTGGTTGGGGTATATGAATGATAACATAAGCAATAACAGTGTATTAAATGACAATCAGTTTATTTCACAAACCTACTGTATTTAACATAATTATCTGCATTATTTTATTCTCATTGAAGGTCGAAACACTGGCATTATATATTAGTATCAGCATTTATTTATTGATTAGAATTAAAGATTTCTTGCACACATGATCAAGTGAGCTCTTATCTATCTATCTATCTATCTATCTATCTATCTATCTATCTATCTATCTATCTATCTATCTATCTATCTATCTATCTATCTATCTATCTATCTATCTAATGACTGATATCGATATGTATATGTGGTCATAAATGTACTCGTGTACAGCGTTACCCGAGGGTGGTTTCTTTATTATCGGCTCTAGTTATTTCGAAACACTGAACTCGACTCAACCGATGCTGCATGTGCAAATTGCCAGCAGTTTAAAGTACCAAGCTGCGCACATCGGTCACAGCTAGTGTATATTATAGAGCAAATTCTCTGTAAACATTACATTGCGAGTCTTGTCAGGAATAGTACCTCTTTAAGGAAGTAGAATCTTCAGCTCTAGAGGTAATTTAAATTGAAGATTGTGTTCTTATCGCTATTCGTGTTATTTGACATAATTGTTTCATATATCAGATGTTTTAGTATGTACTCTAAATTAAACAGAGTAAATACCTAAGTTATACAGCGCCATGATATTAGAAATGCTGTAGTCTGTTTCGAGATAGCTATTTCTTGTAACCGAACAGAAAAATTGAATTTAATTATATTATGTGTATGTTGCCGTGTTTATGGTGCATTGTGTATATATATATATGGTTGGGTGATGTGAATTCGCAGAACTCTGTGTGGTTTCTTGTGACGTATACGCTGTGTCTGGTGAAGTTTGTTCGGAAGAGTGTACTGGCGTTCTCGATGCTACGGAACAAGGCTTCGCGACCATCGGGTCTGTGTTAATGTGAGGGCCCTTTAGGGATCCTTCAACAGACCGGAAGGAGTGGACCATACGTGCTGACTCTTTGACCATTGACTAGAGCGGGTGGAACCGGAGATACATCTTAAATATCAAATGGGCGCCACGATAGTTATGTAATACGTGTTCCATGTTATTAATATTACCATCGGAGCAAAAAGTTCACATTTACATATCAAAATCGTTATTTGAACGATAAATCTATAATTTCATATTTACATTTCTAAATCGTTACATGAACGTTAAAATCATAGCTTACATGCCTTTACCTTGTTAAGTCGTTATATAAACGATATCATCAAACTTACAGGCATTTATATCTCAGTCTCATTATACGAATGACATATTCAAACATATACTTATATTTGTTGATCGGGTGATAAGATGCTATTCACATTCGTTTTAAATTCCTTTCAGTAAAAATCATCCTTTGAGTTTTCTCCGTTGAGTTACTTGTTGTATATACTTCCATGTTAGGAACTTTATGATTTTCATTATCTTTTGTTTAGAATGGTGTCAGATGTGTTTTTATTTAAATTTTGTTCATAAATAGACATCTTATTAACTCAGATGCTTTCGAGGTCTTCATTAATCCAGTCCTAACCCGGCTTCATCTTGTGACACTGTATGTCCATTCGTCCGTCCATCCATCCATCCGACGAACCAACAAACCATCCAATTTTTTTTAAAAAAGCACGCAAAGCATGGAAAGGGTTCTTAGTCCTAGGACATTTTGTAAAAGTGAGCCTTGGACCCGCAATTTTCGCCGAAGTAAGAAAAAGAGATTCTCTAATTATCGACATGAAAGTTTAGCATACACGTGTTAACCATTGCGCTTTAGGAAGCAATCATTGCGCTTTTCTCAATAAATTATGCTTTACGCGTAAACATAAATGGATTATGCTCTTTCGGTATGTCCACATTAAACAAAAGTCAATTTAGTGTTTTTCGTTTTTATTAACATTCCATTAATCCCACAAACCGTATTTTATCATGTGATTTTTAAAACCCAGTAATTTAAAGGAACGAAATCATACAGAATGACAAAAATACCATAGATTACCCCCCATGACCCAATTTGACATAGGACCCTCTATATCATACTTTAGTATGATACAAAGGGTCATATGTCAGACACAAATACCTTAGATTACCCCCATGACCCAATTTGACATAGGACCCTCTCTATCATACTATAGTACGATACAAAGGGTCATATGTCAGACACAAATACCTTAGATTATCCCCATGACCCATTCTGACATAGGACCTTCTCTATCATACTATAGTATGATACAAAGGGTCATATGTCAGACACAAATACCTTAGATTACCCTCATGGCCCATACTGAACATAGGAAAATCTCTATCATACATCTGTGATTTTAATCTGTACGAGCCGATTCTTTTTGCTAGATCATATTTAGTGGAAAACCTATCTAAAGGTATTTGGCGCTAAAAAGCATATTTTATTTAAGTCGATTTGTATATGAAAGCAAAAGAAAATCTCCTTTCAATTAATTTGCCAGTTGGATTAGAGAAAGGTAAAAAAAGTTCACCATCATTGTTCAGGTATTAGTTTCACCTGCCCTACTAAACTGAAGATTACTTTTGATACTATAGGGAAGGCTTGTTTGAATAAAGTGATTTCTAACTTCTGATTCTGCTTTACGACTGGGAGTAGGGGTGGAATACGGGCATATATCCTCTACAAAGTGTTGATTGCTTGTGTATCTTTGTAACTGCAGTGTGCACGGGTGTGGACTCGTAGTGACAGCTTGTTTACTTTAGTTACGTAACAATACGAGTTACATACAACCTTACACGACCATGTGTGTCAACGGTCGCTTGCTGAAGGAGTTAAGTTAAAGACTGATAAGGGGAGTATTTTCTTTCTTGGTTGTATTTTCAATCTGATGTAAGTAAATGTTATGTTGCAACCCTCATCTTTTAATGCGAACTAACTGCTCGCAAGCTAAAATACCAATAATAAAGGCTGATTGTTAATATTGTCAGAGACAGAGCTGCTATTTTGATGTGGATTTCTAAAGGGTTGCAAACAGAAGCATATAGACTGCAACTGAAGCACCTGTTGTATCTGATGAAGAATCTTGAGTCCCGGTGGAGATCCATGTCAGTTATATGTCACAGATCGCTCGTGGGCATGAGAACATGAAATACACAATATGATTTATTTCCGTGTATGTTTGGTCCCATGATGTAATTAATAGTATACTCATCTCCATGTGAATTTGTATGATATTCTTAATATGCCTTTATGTTTGTTCACTCTGAATAACAAGGTGGGCTGTTGAATCGGTTTCTTTTATTATTGTATTTTTTTTATAAATACAACCTCAATATCTATAGATTTATAAACCTGGTCAACCTGGATATATGATAGTGTCTAGCTTTTTTTAAAAGTGTACATGTTTAATTAATTAAGAGTCCAAACAATCCAAAACTGAAAACAAAAAGTCTGAAGAACATGTTCAAGTTTTAAATTTGACGTATTTCTCTCAATGCAAGGATCAAAACAGAAAACGTACAGGAAACAGTAAACCTGGATAACTGTAATCCAGCTTTTTTAAAACGTGAGCCCATTGTAAAATCTCTAAATATGGACAATACAGTGACAATCAAGAATGACTGCATTCTAGATTTTTGAATAGAGAGCCAATTGTAAAGCCCTTTAAATATGGACAATACAATGACAATCAAGAATGACTGCATTCTAGATTTTTGAAAAGAGAGCCAATTGTAAAACGCTTTAAATATGGACAATACAATGACAATCAAGGATTACTGCATTCTAGATTTTTGAAAAGTGAGCCCATTGTAAAATCTTTAGATGTGGACAATACAGTGACATTCAAGAATGACTTCATTCTAGATTTTTTTTAAAAAGTGACACCATTGTAAAATCTCTAAATATGGACAATTTAGTGAAAAACATGGATAAATGCGAGAGATCATCGATAAGCTCGAGTATCTAGCTTTTTGGAAAAGTGAACATGTTTCAACAATTAAAGAGTTCTTCTGAAAATATAAAATTCATGTTCAAGACCAAAACTCATCAGAAACAATTTTCGCAGAAACATTGATAATGTTTTCATGGACATGACACTCTTTTTCCAACTGAGGACATTGAACTTGTGTGAAAGTAAAATTAATTGATAACTTCTTGCTTAGAAGGCTTTCGTTTAGATCTTCACTGATTTTGTGAGACCTAATTTTAAATATCGCTTCATTGTGAGCAGGTAGACTGGAACAACCTACCAACCAATAATTATTCTGCTACATAACCATGGACTTGCTCATTACCTGACACCATTTAGAATCTCCCCTACGGAAAGCATCTATATTTAGGCTACACAAACCACGTTATTTTTATGGAGTAAAAGTTGCATTTCTGAATACTACAAACCAAGCATCTATTCCAGGAAAAGAGGTCGTCATTGTTCCTGTTGTTAAACGGTTCGACGCCATTTTTCAGCACAAGATAGGCTATACACGATGGCCAGGTATTACTGGCCAAGGAAAAACCCGGTAAAACCAAGGAAAGAACCACTGACCCACGAGAAGCTACCGGTAAGCTTTCTTTCATACCCACATTGACTGAGACACACAAGAAAACTGACACTGACCTACTTTTGTTAGCTATAAGTTAAGTCACATAAGAAACTTGACCCCAGTCTATTTTTGTTATAAACCAAGTCACACCAGAAACTTGACCCCGATCTACCTTTGCCAGCTATAAACCACAGAAACTTAATCCGATCGTTTATTGTTGTTGTTGTAGGGTTTACACGCTTTTTCAGCACACGATAGGCTATACATGGCGGCCAGTATCATTGGTGGAGGAAGAATCCGGGAAAACCACCAACCCACGAGAAGCTACTGACGAGATTTCTCACATAAATACATTAGCCGAATGTTAGACTCGAACCCATGTAGATAGAGGTGAGATGGCAGTGATCCGTAACGGAGAGCGCTTTAGACCACACGGCCACTCGGTGCCCCTTGACCCGATCTACTTTTGCCACCTATAAACCGAGTCACACCAGAAAGTTGCCCCCGATATACTTTTATTAGCTATAAACTGAGTCACCAGAAATAAATCGTCATCCTCAAGAAAAGAATCTAACAAAGTAAACATAACATAGACATCTCACTCTGACCTCCTGGGAATCTAATACAATAAACTTGACATTTGGTCTGAAATAAAGAGGAACCCAATATAAACTTAATCTTGACATTTGACTCGGGCATGAAGGGGAATCAAAGGTAAACTTAATCATGATGCTTGATTGACATCAAAGGAAATTTAATATAAACCTAGTCTTTACATCAGACTCTCTGACCTCAAAGGGAACAAAATATAAACCTAATTTTGACATCTGACTCTTTGAACTCAAAGGGAAATTAATATAAACCTAATCTGGCCATCTAACAATTTACCTCATGAGGAAACTAACATAAAACTAATTTTGACATTTGACACTAGCATCAAGGTGAACCTAATATAAGTCTAATCTTGACATTTTGCCCCGACATCAGCAGGAACGCAATATGAACCTTAATCTAGACAATTAACCCAAGAGATCAGGGGAAACATATTATAAACCTAATATTTACATTTGATTTCTACAACAAGGGGAACCTAATATAAACATACTCGTGACATTTTACATGGACATTAAAAGGAACCTATTATAACTCTAATATTTACACTGACATCAAGGGGAACCTAAAAAAACCTAATCTTGACATTTGACACAGGCATCAAGAGAAACCCGATATGAACCTTAATCCTGACAATTAACTCAGACATAAGGGGAAACCTGTTATAAAATTAATATTTCAATTAGATTCTTACAAGAAGGGGAACTTGATACAAACCTAATCTTTACATTTTACTCCAACTTCAAGGGGGGAAACAACCAAAAGACGTGTGCAACTTGCCTGTTTGCAGGAGTGGCTATGATATGCAACATGTCACTTTAAACATGTCCTTTAAATTGTTATATGTTCAGGAGTGGCTATTATATACAACATGTCACTTAAATTGTTAATGGAGCCTGCACACTTCTGGAGAAAGCCATTGGTCGCAGTTTGCTATGGTTGGCCTGTCGCCATCACATGTTCGAGGTACTTTTGTCCGTTGCATTTGGAGTGTGCTTCTTTGGTCCATCAACTGGAGCTGAAATTCTGCTTTTTAAGCGATTCAAAGAAAAATGGTCCAACTTAGTCCACCGTCAACCAAAGCCAACTGTGACACCATTAATCTCTGCTTGTGACAAACTAAAAGCATTCATTGCAGAACAGCTTCAACTCAGCCACCCTCGAGATGATTATCAAGAATTTCTTCAACTTGCGGCATCACTGGTTGGACTGGACAGTTCAGCGACGCTTCGAAAACCTGGTGTCCTTCATCGAGCTCGCTGGATGGCGAAGGCAATCTACTCCATGAAGATTGAATTGGTCTTTGATGGGAATGAATCTATTATCAAGCTAACAGCCCGTGAATTACAGGGAATCCAACGATTCAACAGATTTGTGGTTAACGTCTACTTTCAGTTTTGGTTCACATCTCGAGTAGTGGCTGATGCGCCATACAATGACAATCTACTCACCCAAAGCCTAGATGACCACAATGATGTTGCACTGAAGAACGTTGGCCTAAAAATGATGTTGCGTCACTCGTGGTACTTAACCGAAGAACTAGCTACCCTGTCTCTGTTTTCTCAGTATCTGTCGTGCGAGGAGAAAAAATAGTTAGTGTTAGCAATCAAAGATGACCGAGGATTGCATTTGGTTAAGTCACTGCAGACACTGCCGCACACACTGCATGAATTATCGATCTCACGAAGTTTCTTCAAAACCACCGCCATCGATGATAGTCTCCTCAACATTCCGATTGAAGAATGGCCTGAAAGTGAATCGTACAAGATTGCATTCAAGTTGATTAGTAAGTTGGCCTGTGTCAATGACGTTGCCGAACGGGGTGTCGCCCTTATCCAGAATTTTAATGCTACAATAACTAAGGATGAAGAACAAAAACAATACCTTATGCAAGTTATCGAGAAGCGCAGACATGACTTTGCAAAGTGTAATCATGACAATCTTTTGGATATGTAGAACTGAGCGTTTTATGTTGTATTTGTACGATTTTCAGTTTTTTCACCTTAATTGTTGTACAACTGCAGCTAATAAAATCTAGGTGTATACCACTGTAATACATTCTAGATTATACTAATCAAGAGCTTTTTAATGGTGTCAAATAGGCTGTCATTTTGTCATGGTACGAACGGTTAATGTATTACATCGTATCGAACTGTTTTCACAATGTCGAATGCCATCATGACTATTGCCTAAAATTTCATCACCCTTGGGGGACCCCTAAATATTATTTGAAGGACCTATATTTTTGTAGATGTTATTATGGAACCAAAAGGAAACTTTTAGGAGGGTATGTTATACAATATTTAAAAATAATTTTTTTTGCATAATATGGGACACCCTAATGTGTGTGTGCATATATGAATGTAATTATGTATGTACATATGTCTGTTTGCATGTTTGATTATGAATACACTCACAACGGAATTAAAACTGACAAACACACAGCTATAGATATTAACTTTTATTTCATTGATATTGCTAAAAAGTCACTAAGTTTAGGTTATCTACCGGTACACTTAAACTGGCATTACTTTGGGTTTATAATTGCGGTGAAACTGAATTCTTCTCATGTACAAAGCTTACAATAGATCATTAGCTAATCAATGAATATAAATATTTATCGTCTTTTCTCATGCATCATACTTTAACACCTCTATACTTTAACACCTTTTCTCATACATGCCCAAATACAAACATTGTAAACACATATCTATACTTCACCACCTTTTCTCATATATGCCCAAATGCAAGCATGGTAAATACATATATATACTTTAATAACTTTTCTCATATATGCCTAAATGCAAGCATTGTAAACACATATCTATACTTCACCACCTTTTCTTATACATGCCCAAATGCAAGCATGGTAAATACATATCTATACTTTAACACCTTTTCTCATATATGCCCAAATGCAAGCATTGTAAGCACATATCTATACTTCATCACCTTTTCTCATACATGCCCAAATGCAAGCATTGTAAATACATATCTATACTTTAACACCTTTTCTCATATATGCCCAAATACAAGCATTGTAAGCACATATAAACATGATCTAATTGTTTTTCTTAAACAATGCAACTATTTCTTTTTATACAAAAAATGATAACTAGAAACCACGACCACATAAGCAGGTAAATGACAATTATTTAGAGCAGATGATCGTAAATACACAAAATTAGCAATGTTTTGCAAGTCATTGTATATGTATCACTGGTATTACATTTCTCGTATGCACCACTTTTCATTGATATGAATATAAACTAGACAAAGTATTACACTGTACCAGTTTTACCCACAATGCCTTGCAGAAAATTACCCACAATGGCTTGTAAAAGATAACTCATTACATCATATTGTGATATGATGCATGATTCAATGTGATGATACAGTTCATTTGTTTGGTTTATTGTTTAAACAGTGGATGGAAACAACCAATACAACATCTTAATGTCTTGACCGTAAAACTGAGTGATTATTATTAATTCACACATCACATATCATCAAAAACTAAAAATACATACTCGAATAGTAATTATGCTATGTAATTCAGTTCTGTCAAGGAAATAATGATTCTACATCATCACTATGCAGGTAAATATGATAATCTTTTAAAGAAAACACCATATATGTGCTGCTAAATAAGATAGCTGGATATCAGTTGCTATTCAGATCAACAGAATATTTGTTGCTAAATAAGATAGCTGGATATCAGTTGCTATACAGATCAACAGAATATTTGTTGCTAGATAAGATAGCTGGATATCAGTTGCTATATAGATCAACAGAATACGTGCTGCTAAATAAGATAGCTGGATATCAGTTGCTATACAGATCAACAGAATATTTGTTGCTAAATAAGATAGCTGGATATCAGTTGCTATACAGATCAACAGAATATTTGTTGCTAAATAGTTTAAAAGAACAATTTATATTGGTTGTTATAATCCTCAACATAAAAATGGATATTGGTTGTTATAAACGTCAAAATAACATTGGAGATTGGTTGTTTTAAAGGTTAACATAACATTTATATTGGTTGTTACAAAGGTCTAAAGAAAACTGGATATTGGTTGGTATAAAGGTCAACAGAAAACTGGATATTGGTTGTTATAAAGGTCAACAGAACATTGGGTATTGGTTGTTTTATAGGTTAATATAACATTGGGTATTGGTTGTTTTATAGGTTAATATAGCATTGGGTATTGGTTGTTGCGAAGATGTAAAGAAAACTGGATATTGGTTGGTATAAAGGTCAACATAAAACTGGATATTGGTTGTTATAAAGGTCAACATAACATTGGATATTGGGTGTTATAAAGGTCAACATAACATTGGATATTGGTTGTTATAAAGGTCAACATAACATTGGATATTGGTTGTTGTATAGATTGATGGCACTGGTATTACAAACTCAGACGAGTTCTCATTAACATGGACAGGGTTATATAAGTTATAAAAAAGCTGAGTCAAAATATACAAACTACTTCATTATATTCTCTAGCCATAAAAGCGCTATAAATGAAAATTAGCAAATGTTGGCACCCATTAGTTTGGAAAATAACAAAGATGTAAACTGTACAAGGCATGTCCAACACCAAATAGACTGCAATGAAAAATTGTGTAGTCTGGGTGTAGATTCTAAACATGTACAGTAGTCGGCCATTTTCTCAGAGTTATGCCCCTTTAATAAAATGACACCATACATCACATAAATACAATAGTGTCCATAAAAAGTGAATAATTTGTATGTAAATATATTCAAGATGGATGAATGAACAACCAAACCAAAATTCAAATACCTGCTTCTAAGTTACGAAAAAGAACAAAAAAGTTTCCATACACTTGTGTGCATCAATGTTGTTACCATCCACTATTCATTATAATAAAAAAATGTCATTAAATGAAGTGTTTCAGAAAAAATATGTTCAGCGGTAATTAAGCTGTTCCTGAAATAATACGCTATTAAGATGTTCATGTAAAATTACGAACTTGTGGTGGTGTTCAGGGTTGATTAAGGTGTTCAAATGGAACTAACATATTTAAAAGTAATTCAAATTATTACGAGTTTAAGATAATAAAAAAGATGTTAAGGAGGTACTAAGAAGGTGAGATACACCATTACCAATTCAATTATGTAAAATGCATACTCCAGATGTTATCCAATTTTCGCTGTTTTATCGAAAGAAAATGTGAAAAATTACCGGAACAGCATCATGGGAAAAATCTAATTAACATTACAAAAATGAGCAAGCTCCTTCATTCTCTCCCGCTATAATTGCAAAAGGCACACATACATCCCAGCATATTGCAATCTTGCAAAAATAAGGATTTGTGTAATTTATTTACATTACATGTACACACTTCCTCTTAATATACAAACCATAAAAAGTATGGAGTTATCATGGTTATGTAAACCACATTATTTTATTAACCTAAATACCGCATAACTTAGACACATTTATAGCACAGCAATATCAAGAAAACACAAACTGTGTAAGACATCAATAACTGTCTTTTTATTCAAACTCATTAAGCCTCACCGCATACAAAATGAATTATTTTCTGTACCTGTATATCAAGTTTAAATTGTTTAAGCATAACCTTCTGAAAACTTTCAAATTTCTAGTAGCACCACCAAAGTTGTCATGTGAAAAGTGAGCCCATTGTAAAACCCTGTCAATATGGACAATACAGTGACAATCAAGGATGACTGCATTCTAGCTGTCTTGAAAAGAGCCCATTGTAAAATCTCTAAATATGGACAATACATCAACAATCCAGGTCGACTGAACCCTTCGATATGAATGGCTCATAATTTTCCATAATAAACTAGGACGGGTGTTTATTAGACCCAGCAAATGTATTGCTACCAATACATGACCGTAACCTCCATCTCTTCGAAATAAGTGAATTTGGAATAGGTCTGTCTTGATTATGGTGCCTATTTTTCAATTTTTAGTAATCAGAAATAACGTGTCCTTTTTCTTGCAATAGTGTCATAAGCTTTCTTTAGATAAAAAAGTAGCACACTTCGCTCCTGAAAAGTTTATGAAATCAAGTATGGTCCTAATGTTAAGTATGTTGTTCTGTATTCTCCTGCCTCTCCCCTTCTGCACGTTTGATTAGTGTTTACCATTGTGTTTATTGCATGTTTTACCCTACCTGCTAAATCTATTCAGCATTTTGTAATCAGTGTTTAGCAGAGAGACGGGCCTGCAATTTTTTAGGTCAGTTCTGTCCCCTTTCGCTTTGTAAATAATAGTAATATATTATTAACTACATGTTGTAGTATTGGTGCCACCTCACTTTGGAATTACTTATAAAACTCCACTGTAAGGCCATCTCGTCCTGGAGATTTATTTTTAGAAAGTGCATTTTTGTGATTAGTAATTCGTCCACAGAAATGAGCTCATCCCATTTTAATTTGTGTTCTGATGAGATCAGCTCACATTGTGTTGTTTCTAAGTAGTTTGTTATTGTTTTATGCTATGCTTTGAGATGTGTAGAGTTCATTGTAGTATTTTTGTATTTTTTTAATTATTAATATTTTAGCAGTCACTTCCTTTTCATTTAACCTGCCTAATGTTTTTTTTATCTCCCCCCCCCCCCCGTCTTAGTTCCTCTCTTTTAAATAGTCCATCTGCTGCATGGTTGAAGGTTGTATTTAGGGCCGTAAATGCCAAGTCCTTTGTCCCGTTTACAGCATGATTAACACTACGTAACGAACGCTTCGCAAACATGTCAAGAGCAATCATAGTCCAGATATACTGTTATGCTTTTGTTTATCATTTTTTATTTTAGTTATTTCTTCTTTTATCTCTGCAATTAGGTGTTCATTCGTAAGGATGGAGTTGATAAATTTCCATTCCCCACTTCCCCGCTTATGCCTTTTATTTATCACCATTTTTATTGTTATACATTTATGGTCCGAAATTTTAAAATTTATAAAAATCTATTATTTCTGTTTTTTGTTTATGTTATTATCGAATTTTGTTACATAGAATTTGTCTAATCTGCTATCCCCCATTCCTAGCTTGTGTATCCCTTTGTTTAAGTATTCCTGGGTATATTCTGTTCTAATAAATTTAGTCTTCTATATACATCAGTTAGTTTATGTAATTTTATTAATTTATCCATCGAGTCTATGGCAGTCAAATCATCCGTTGTTAGTTTTCTTAATCTATCAATATCTTCAATTACACAATTGAAATCCCCTCCTAATATTAAATGTTGGGATGTGTATTTATTGATATGTTAAATCAAGTTGCGTATAAGCTCGTGGTTTTTTTTTTGTTCCGTGTTGCAGGGCTGTATATGTTTTTTATGTAGTAATCTCCCTTCTAAGTAATTCCCTTCCTTAATGCGTTCCCAATTTAACCAATATGTATTCTTTATAAAGGTTGCTACTCCCGCTTTAGTGTCTGTGTTCTTGCAATCTTTTGTGACTATAATTGCATTCATTTGTTCTTCCATTGTACCAATCATTTGTTTGGTGAGCTGATTGTGTGCTTTTTGTATTAGTATAATGTCATAAGTTTTTAGTGTTATTAATGTTGTCATTTTAACTGTGTCTAATCAATTTGTTTTAATTGATGCGATATGGAAGTTTTTTCCTTCCATTTGTGGTTGATACTCCGCCAGGTGGCTGTATTGTATTATTTTTTTACATTTATAATTGAAAGTTAAGTCCTATTTATGTTTAAATTTTGAGCATTTAAGGGAACTGGCCCCTCTTCTTTGTCTGTATTTTCGTTTTTTGCCATTTCGTTTGTTTGGTCAAACTGTTTCAAATTGTCTGTGTCATTTCCATCCTCCGTGTCAGTATTCAGTTCGTTTATTGTTAAGATGTTTGGGTTAGTCCGTAGTTTAGTTGTATGTCTGTTATGAGGTCTTGTTCTTGATTGTTTGGTACATTTTGCGATTGCAGTTTGATGGTTTATCTCGGTGTTTTGTGGTTTGTTTGGTTAATTGCTGGGGTCTCTTTTATGGTTTTTGTCTCATTGTTGTGGTATCGATGCTGGAGGATGAGTTTCCTGAAAAAGTTTTTATCATCTTCCTCTTCCTCTTCCTCTCGCTGGGGATAGAGGTGTACCTAAGGGCTCTATTCCGTTTAAAATCCTCTGATCTATCACTCCTAGCGCATAAATCAAGGGATGATCTTACGTCATCATCTTTGTCTTTTTTCACTGGAGTTGAATATATGTTGCTGGTACTCAC
This sequence comes from Unio pictorum, assembly GCA_030141615.1. NCBI lineage: Eukaryota > Metazoa > Mollusca > Bivalvia > Unionida > Unionidae > Unio > Unio pictorum. Next base: position 2,196,630 of record JARLTB010000003.1, read on the forward strand.
AGCTGTCATTTCTTTTTGTCTTCGCCTAAATGTTTTAATTGGAGTAGTATACTCCGGTAGATCTCCTTGTGGTGGATGCACCGTTCCTGATGGGTCCACTGCTGCTGATTCATCAGGGTTGGGCCCCGACAATTTCCCTGCATATGTATTGTTGTTATTTTTGTTGTTTTGGTGACTTGTTCAGTCCTTCGCTGCATGACCCAATATTCTACGCCTAGCACAGGGTCGCTCTAATTCACAGCCCCAGAAGAAAGCCAATGAGAAAAAATATGTGGGGATCTTCTTTGCCTCCTCTTTTGGCACTTGGGTTATGCGTTCCCCAGTCTTTACATTAAAGCCATAAATAGTGGCCATTTTGTCTGTCTGAATGGAAATGCCATATTTGCTTTACTTAAAATCTCTTAAAATCTGGTTGAGTTCCTTGCGGTCTGTTTCGTGCGTGTCATTGTTATTATAAACACTTACTTTTCTTACAGTCACTGGTTTCTCTATTTTGTAGGGTGCTCTCTCCCTTTACAGACAATTGGGGAGGCCATCCTGCCATAAATATATGTGTTTGCTAATTATTTATTTATTTGACTATACTCACAGTACGGAAATAAAATGATAAATTTATTAAGTTTCATAGCTATGCAACTTTATGTTAGTATTTGATTATATAGATTAGTATATACCGTTCACAAGTGCAAACACATATATTTTGTTTTGTTATACATATTTGATTCGCCCAGACCACATGTGTGTGTACAGAGCAATAGGATTGGTTTATAACATCTTATTTTATGCTGTGCAGTGAATTAGTTAATTTTATAATTAAAATAAAAGTGATATTTCATAGTAGTGAAAAAATAAGAATATTTTGTTTAACTACATGAACTGCTTATTTCATCTTGTGGGTGAAAATCACTAGTATGTCGCACACTTTAGGTAGGCAACATATCTGAGCATAAAATAAAAGGAATATTTGCTTGAAACGTGTGAATAACAGATACATTTCATCTTGTGAGTGAAAAAACTGCATTCGACAGACATTCATGAAAATAATGAATTTTTATCCGACTCAATGAAATATATCTGTTATTCACTCGTTTCAAGCAAATATCATCTATATACATTGACTTTTCCTCCTTCCTACATCTACTCTTGGGTCAAGCCTTAGTGGGGTCATTTGGTCAGCAGTTGGACATTTAGCTCCAACTCTTGAGTCTCATATTAAAATTATTTTATCCAGTTCTCTACAAATGTGGAACATTACATGATTCCAAAGTCTCTTCCATTACTTCTGTGGTCTCAAGGAAATATATATTCCTTCTTGGCATCAATCTGTTCAGTGTTTTGTCGCTAAGATTGTTCACTCATGTTTGAATAAGCCCTCACTCAATTAAAATAATATCTGGAATTTTGTATAATACCAAACTGTCCTTTCACTCTTTGCAACGTTTGCAACTGGGTGTAGCTGTGGGATATGAGGTAAACCACAATAGGAAACTTCTGAAGTACTGGTTTTTTATTTTTTATTTAACTCAATCCTTACTCAATTCAGTGCATCTCTGGAATATTGCATCATCACATTCACATAATTATATCGCCTAAATTATACCACTAATGCACATGTATTATATCCATGGATGGATGAAAAGGTACATTTATTCTTTTTCGGTGGGGTGGGGTTAGAGACTTGAATTCTTAAGCTACATTCCAATAGTTTGTCATCTTACTTACAATATGTTTTGTTGGATTATATAACATCATCATTTTCTTCCTTTTGTACCATATTTGTCGTTGAGGTCATGAGGTCATGATGTAATGCTCAGATATGTCAGTAGTGCAGCCATACCATAGCATACCATATGTTTCTTTTCTTGTTTGCCCTTTTCGATAATTATGTTTATTAGTGATTTAAACTTTGCTGACTTTGACCTTTTAATTGACCGTTGGGAATACAGTTTTAACGAATCTAGTGGATGTTTGGGAATTATTCCTGGAAAATAAGTGTGTAGTTATAACAGCTGCAGAAAGATAGGAAACATGCTGCCCTGCTGTCAGAAAAATGCTACCCCGCAATAGATCCATAACTAGCAATGCAGTGTGAATTTACAACAACAACAAAAAAAGAAATATATCTCTTATTTCAGACAAATGTTATAAAAGATATCACTTCAGCCACCATGGATCCAACGCTGAAGAGTCTGTATATTGAACAGCATGACAAACCAACCAATGAGCACATACAGGACTTGTTTGTTCTAAAAAGTCTGGTTCTCAAATGCATCATCAGAATGGTGCATGTCATACACTTTTGTAGCCCAGATCAGGTTTGTATATACATTATACACTGCTGTAGCCAAGATCAGGTTTGTATATACATTATACACTGTTGTAGCCAAGACCAGGTTGTTATATACGTTATACACTGCTGTAGCTCAGACTAGGTTTTTTGTCTATATACGTTATACACTGGTGTTGTCCGAACTAGGTTTGTATATACAGTAATCACTCATTTAGCCCACAAAATGATTTTATATACATTTCAAACCAATATAGTATAATGGGTGTGATTTGGCATGCATGATACACTGCTGTAAACCATTAAAGTTTGTATCAAAATTTAAAACTAATATATTATCATTTACTGTATTTTGGTATACATAATACACTGCTGTAGCTGAGACTAGTGTTGTATGTACATCAGACACTGCTGTAGCTAGGACCAGGCTTGTATGTACATTTCAAACTAACAGATTGTAAATGACACTGTTTTGTTATTCATTATACACTTGTGTAGCCTTCACCATGTTTGTATACAGATTTAAAGCTAATATAGCATATATTAATGTACTTGGGTATACATCATATATTGCTCTAACCTGAGCAAGATTTGAATATGCTGACCCATACAATAGTGAAATGGAAAAGGAATGCAATTGAAATTCATAACCAATGCAAACAAATCAGCGATAAAGCTGACATTGAGGTGGACTGAGTGTACCACGTATTATACAATGCATCAAATTGATTGTCCCATAATCTGATTCAAACTGTGTTACATTTGAATATGATGTACAACAACGTAAAATTTAACAAATAACTTTGTCTCGTGTTTGTAAAAAAACTTTACAGTTATTCATCATTGTAGATCATACAAAAGAATGTAGCTAGATACATGCTGATTGTGAACAAATGAAATTAGGCCCATTATACTAAATATCTATTTAGCTCTACTTGTCATAGACAGGAAAACGTTCATCGTATGTAGTGCGATATCCATCTGTTCATTAGCACAAGTTTGTTATTTTTCCTTAAATAACTTGGAGGATTGCCATCAACGTTTTCATACAAATTTATCCGAAGGTCTAGTTTGTCATAAAAGAAAATGATGCTGTTTAGACATCTAAGATAATTTATTACAAAGAATTGGAAATGCTTCAGAAATATTTTCAATACACTAATTCTGTAAGATTTATGGTTACAGTTTTGATGTACCATCACAACTTCTTAACCATTTTATAGATTGCTTTCACACTTGAACCATCATTCTATTAAGCATTTCATCTACAAACATTCACCCTCCGCCAACACCAACCTAGAACAGGTAAAGGTTATATGAAAATCTTTGTTTAGTATGGGGTAAAAGATCATTGTATATGGACACAATTCTCAAACAACTAAGCTTACCATTTCAGCTCCATCAATTCTACCCTCTATTTTCTCCCTCTAGGTCAAGGTCATTTGAAACATTTGATTTTTTTTTTTTTGGGGGGGGGCTGTAAGGTCAGAGTTTTCCTGTATGGTTAGAGATCCCACCTAACCCCAAGACATGTGATCGTCATACTTAAACTGTAGAATCAGTAAGCAAATTTCTTGAGCATGATCAGGACTGTTTGACAAATTTGGTTTAGTTTTCAATTATAATTTTTATGTAAGGTGTTGTGCTTCAAACACTGTAATGGATAGTTTTGATACCTGAACTGCTTAGCATTTACCCTCCTACCTTCCTGCTGACCCACAGAGCAAGATCAAGGTCATATGAAATTCAAACCACTCTATATCAAGTATGGGAGGAATGAAATCATTTCTTGGTTTTGCCTAACTAAATTTATTTCTAATTGTGTCATGTAACTGTCATCTGATGGTGTTGTTGTCATTTTTCAGCACACAATATGCTATACATTGTGGCCAGTATTAATGGTGGAAGAAGAACCTCTTAAAACCCCAGGACAGAACCAGCGACCCATGAGAAGCTACGTGGAATTGCTGTCATCACACATAATTCCATGCTAAAAATGTTTTTAGTACAACACAACCTTACAAACTGAAATTAAAGTGACATTTGAAAACTGGACACATCATCTGTTACAGGCTAGACTGCAAGCTTGTGTTACAGAACAATATATATATATATATATATATATATATATATATATATATATATATATATATATATATATATATATATATATATATATATATATATATATATATATATATATATATGAGACACAAAAACCCAAACTACTTTCAATTCATACATGTGCATTTGCCACTGCTTTACATCATTATGTCTGGGGCCACGAGTGGCCAAGTTGTCTTAAGCGCTCCCCGTTATGAATCATTGCCTTCTCACCTCTGTATGTAGGCGTTCGAGTCTCAGATTCAATGGGTAATTCGTTCCACATCGCCGGGCCCTAGTATGGAAAAATCATTGTCCATATGACTTCGTTTTCATAGTGGGAACAATGAGTATACAGTTGTCAGAAGAGGAGCGAAAGGACCTTGCTGGTATATACACAAGGGGAGGCCGGATAGATATGTTGGACTGGAGTCTGTCAGTGAAATGTAGCACAAAGAACACATTTTGTGTTCGATTCTGTATTGAATGGATAGCCAGTATAGGTTATCGAGCAGTGGTGAGGTGTGCTCTCATCGACGTACTCTAAAGATTATCTGAGCGCTGTGTTTTGAATTTTTTGAAGTTTTTGGAGTAAATATTGAGATGAAGCAGGCATAATTGAGTTACAATAGTCCAGTTTTGAAAGTACTAATGAACACACAGGTGCCTTAGTGGCATCGACTGAAAGATATTTGCGAATGGATATGATGCGTCTCAGCTCAAGATACGCAGCCTTGCTTATGTTCATGACATGTTGGTGCAACGTGAGCGTACTGTCCAGAGTAACATCTAGGTTTAAAACTGACTATGTGAATTTAATGTTGGTTTGGTTGATATTTATTGTTTGATGTAAAGGATGAGAATGAGAAAATCGTTGTGCTGTTATCATAATGGCTTCAGTTTTATCATCATTCATTTACAGCTTGTTACATGTCATCCACGATTTCACATCAGAAATGGACCTCTATATACCTTGGATTGTAGCATCAGCTTCAGTTGTGTGGCTAGATTTGTATATTGGTGTATCTTGGTTGTAAACGTGAAAGAAGATGAGTGTATAGAATAAAGAAAACTGGAACAAGAACAGACCCCTGTGGAACGTTATAACATAGATCAAATTGACTTGAGTATATTCCAAAATTGTGTCCCGTTGACTACATAGGACTTGAACCACCAGAGTAAGACTATATTGTATTTGCCAAATACATGCCAGTTTTGTTTTGTTTTTTTTTTTTTTTTTATGGTTTAACGCCATTTTTCAGCACAATATAGGCTATACATGGCGGCCAGTATTAATGGTGGAGGAAGAAACCGGACAACCCCCGGAAAGAACCACCGACCCACGAGAAGCTACTGGCAAGCTTTCTCACATAACTACATTTGCCGAATCTTAGACTCGAACACACGCAGACAGAGGTGAGATGGCAGTGGTCCGTAACGGACAGCGCTTTAGACCACTCGGCCACTCGGGGCCCCCACCAAATACATGCCAGAGATGGTGAAGTAGTATATCATGATAAATCGTGTTGAATGCTGCTATCACATCGGAGAGAGTGAGGACTATAATCTTTCTGCTATCCAAAGCAGAGAGTATGTCATTTACTACTTTCAGAAGAATAGTTTGAGTGCTGTGGACAGGGCGATATGCTAAAAAGACTGTTTGAATTTCAGCAGAGGCTTTATTATGGCAGTTTTGGAAAATGATGGGAATTCCCCGGATGAGAGAGAGGTATTAATAATATCAGTTATTGACGCAGTGATATTGGAATAGGATCAAGTTTACATGACTTTTGTGTATTTTCCATCATGAGTGTACATACTTAATCCATGAGACAGGTTCAAATGCTGCTAATGGTTGCAGCTGAAATTCTGTATCGAAAATGTATGGTGACGACAGGTGAATTGAAATACTGTTGTCAAGCTTATCCCTAATGGTTTGTACTTTATCATGGAAGATATCTGCAAACAAGTCTGGAAGGTCGATTTGAAAGAAGGTCGTTAGAAGTGGCGTCCATTTTTGTTCCTTGACATTAGTTTGTTGGTAATCTCGCAGAGCTCTTTGCAGCTGAAACTTTTCATGATCTTACTACTGTAATGGGCTGATTTCATTTCAAAAAACTATTTTTGTGATGTTCTTCTTAGCGTCTCCATAGATTTGCTTATGAATAGTGAGTCTGTTGGAAAGTCAAAGCCTCTTAGCTTATAGGCGGTCTCTTTTAGCAATGTGAAGCTGGTCCCTAAGACTGCTACACCACGGAGGATACTTTTGAATTGATTCTTTGCACTTGGTGGCTGGGGCATGTTTTTCAAACAATGAATGCAGGCAGTTATCAGATTGTTTTGCTGTAGGAGTACAGCAAGTTGTTAGGTTGGCTTGGATGTAATGCATTAGTTTGTTTCTATGTATTATATGGAGGTTTCTCTTAGAAGCAAATAAAGGTGAATGGTTAGGAACTGATATGTCCAGATGGCATATAATGCAGAGTTGGGATACAAGGGTGGACCATAGATTAGTATCATACGGTCTATGAAGAATCCAAACTAAAATGTGACCATGTTTATGGGTTGGTTGGTTACCTGACCGAGGTTGAAAACATGAATGGAATCTAAGAGTTTTGATGTATATGGGTTTCCAGGACAGTCACAGTGAAAATTTGGTGCTGAAGCACTCATTGGTATAAGTCATAGTTATTTGTATAAAAAATTGTGTGAGTTTTGATTTCATGCATTTGATAGAGCTTATACTAGTATGTTTTAATTGTTTTGCTCAGAAAGATAAAATAGCCACATTATCTCATTGTCATAAATAACAAGAACACAACCACATATTTTCTATAAATAACATAAACAGCAAGAACACCGTCACGGAATTGTGTATGACTGGTATCAATATGTATATGTGGTTAAAAATGTACTCGGGTTTCGCTGCCGCGTGCAGTGTCACAGAGAGTGGTTTATTAATTATCGACTCTAGTTGTTTCGAAATAGTGAGCGCGACTCAACCCATGCTGCACGTGCCGATTCCCTGCAGTTTAAAAATCTAAGTACCTAGCTGAGCATTTCGGTCACAGCTAGTGTATATTATAGAGAAACATTCTTTGTAAACATCACATTCCAGCCAGTCTATCAGAAAGATTTCCACTTTACGGTTCAAAATCAGTGAATTGTATTTCTAATTGTTTGTTTCACAAAGTAATACTCTGACCAGGATATCACATAACTCTGAACTTGAGACTTAAACTGAGTTGATAATATTAGCCAATAAAAAACAAGCCTTTAAAAAAGGTAATTTGTGATTGGTCAGAACCAAATTCCAAGGTCAAACTCATTCTCAAGAGTTGTAAGATGGTTAGCAGGAGGTAGACATTCATGTTTTCCCTTGCTTTTGTGTTTCTTTTTCTGATGCACAGGTGATAGAAGGTACTTATGATAAGAAACATGAATCACACGCAGTTCACATCACTCAATCTGCCAATATGTCGATCCAATGGTTGCCTGATATACAGTCACATGACCTCCAGACCTCTGGGAATCTACGATCCCTTTGTACTTATGGCCACAACAACAAGATGAACTGTTGTAAGGATAGAATGATTGCTGCAATTTTGACTGTTCTAGGAAGAGAACGCTAAATTAATTCCAAAGATGTTGTCATGTCTTTCGTTATGAATTTTAAAAAATATTCCTTTCTTTTAATCGCCTACTTGTAACAGCAAATTGTGAGGCATATATATAACTTTTCTGGCAATGATGACAGCAGTAGCAAGAACAAAATGATTTGTCAGCATTTTCATATAAAGTTGTTTTTTAGGCCAGTTATTATGAGGTTACATCATAGTAAGGTGAACCGTTGTGAATAGGGGTGGGTTATATAATGGAAAGGTGGGTATGTGAGATTATAGGGGTGTATATTATAGCAAGGTTGGCACATGAGAAGTTCGGTGTAGCATATTATGGTATAGTAGGAAAGTGAGATACTGCATGGGTGTGCCATGGCACAATGAGAAGTACATCATAACTTGATGAAAAATTGGGGTGGGGGTATAATATAGTATTGTGGACAGGTAATACACTATGGATTATAGCAGAGGCAGATGGGTCTTGTTCTACAGAACCCTAGGCTTTTACTACTTGAATATTTCAGATAATTCTCATCTGTTAGTTGACATTTGCTCTACCTCTCTTACATTACATAATGATTCAAAATTTCTCACATAAAATGCACAAAGGGCGATTAGTTAAGATATATATGTGTTGAAGCAGCATAATTAGAGCAAGTGTTGAATATCCAGTATAACTTAGTTAACAATTACATGTATATGTGTTGAAGTAACATAATTAGATCAAGTGTTGAATATCCAGTATAACTTAGTTAACAATTACATGTATATGTGTTGAAGTAACATAATTAGAGCAAGTGTTGAATGTCCAGTATAACTTAGTTAACAATTACATGTATATGTGTTGAAGTAACATAATTAGAGCAAGTGTTGAATATCCAGTATAACTTAGTTAACAATTACATGTATATATGTTGAAGAAGCATAATTAGAGCAAGTGTTGAATGTCCAGTATAACTTAGTTAACAATTACATGTATATATGTTGAAGAAGCATAATTAGAGCAAGTGTTGAATATCCAGTATAACTTAGTTAACAATTTTATGTGTAAAAGTAGTATAATTAGAGCACATCGTGAATCTCCCATATAAATTGTTCAAGTATTAGAGTGAATAGCATGACATTTATGATACAGACCTGTCCGTTTTAAAATATTGTGTTAAAATAGTATACCAAATTGCTGAGAATGCTGAATAGGAATACTAGAAAAGGAATCCTCCCCACACATGTTAATCTAAGATTAAGAATTTTCGGTGTAATTCATATTACATTAACACAAGGATTTTCTTGACAGAGATTACATGCTTATCTTGTGTCAAATTTTATATCATTAGTTATGTAATTTTAAAGTTGTGGAGTAGATAGTAGAATTTTTCTAAACTTGTTGGAGTCTTGATCGACGTCAGTGAAATCCTACACATATTGATGCTATATTTCATTTGGATCTAACATTTATTGGTGCTAAGGTTTACAAATTGTCTTTTTCACATTCTGGAGTATGTGAGGTTTATTCTTACATTCCATCACTGATACGTACCTGAAACAGATGATCAACCTTCTAAAGTTAAATGAAGAAGAAAATCAGGTACTTTATATAATATACCATCTTCAACTTAATCCACACACTTTGCTTGGTAAGCATACACCTCACCGTCAGACATGTTCCCTAATCACATTAACATTAGTATATCAAGTTATTACCTCCTGAGTACATCCCTCCAAAATTTGAAAACTTAATGCATCAATACCCCTAATAGCAATATTTCTCCAATGACCTTTCAGGGTAAAGACGTTAGCACCCATCGTAAGGAAAGGGTACCATTCCTGACCTCGTGCCCAGTTTGGAATCTACCAAGACATGGTTGAATAAGGCACCATTTCAACTGCTTATCTGAGCATCATGTTTTCATCTCATATGGGACCTACCTACTTTGTACATTCCCTGGATACAGTAGCCTCTATCAGCAAAATTCATGCCTTGTCCATTGACCCACACTATCTACAGTTCCATCAGGATGGCTCAATTATTCTCATGATGGCCCCATCTTTTGTTGCCAAGAGAACGATGGCCCTCTCAGGCAATGAGTTTTTTGTATTGAAAATTCTTTCCACATGTGACTTCTCTCCTCTGAGCTGGTGCAAAGAGGGGATTCTTGTCTATTTTTACTTTTAAATGAGAAACATTTTTATATTTCATCTCAGGTTCTGTCTTCCTAGATGAGGTCAGATATTTGTTCTTCTTGCAGAGACTTAAACCAAGATCAAAGTAAGGTTTTATTCATTTCATTTCAGGCCAGTTATCACCAGCATTGCATTATTATATAAGCCACGGGATGGAGATCAGAAATGGCTTCCTTTATTTTTTTTCTTATGAGATATTTCATCCCAAAAGGTTCAGTTTGATATGGTGATGCACTTTATATCATGTATGTTTATCTTTCAGAACTCATACACTACCAGAATAGACTGATCCATACTTTATACTAAAATAGCATGTTTAGGTTTCAGAACCCAAACTGTAGCGAATGAAATTTACTGATACCTCATTGTTTTGTGTTTTTATGTTTAAGATCCCATACTCTACCACATTAGATTGACCAATACCTTGTTTAGATCTCAGAACCCAAACTGCATCAGATTAGATTTATCCATACTTTATACTAAAATTGTATGTTTATCTTTCAGAACCCAAACTGTACCAGATTAGATTTATCCATACTTTATACTAAAATTGTATGTTTGTCTTTCAGAACCCAAACTGTACCAAATTAGATTTATCCATACTTTATACTAAAATTGTATGTTTATCTTTCAGAACCCAAACTGCATCAAATTAGATTTATCCATACTTTATACTAAAATTGTATGTTTATCTTTCAGAACCCAAACTGCATCAGATTAGATTTATCCATACTTTATACTAAAATTGTATGTTTATCTTTCAGAACCCAAACTGCATCAGATTAGATTTATCCATACTTTATACTAAAATTGTATGTTTATCTTTCAGAACCCAAACTGCATCAGATTAGATTTATCCATACTTTATACTAAAATTGTATGTTTATCTTTCAGAACCCAAACTGTACCAGATTAGATTTATCCATACTTTATTCTGAAACTGAATGTTTATCTTTCAGAACCCAAACTGTACCAGATTAGATTTATCCATACTTTATACTAAAATGGTATGTTTATCTTTCAGAACCCAAACTGTACCAGATTAGATTTATCCATACTTTATAGTAAAATTATATGTTTATCTTTCAGAACCCAAACTGTACCAGATTAGATTTATCCATACTTTATACTAAAATTGTATGTTTATCTTTCAGAACCAAAACTGTACCAGATTAGATTTATCCATACTTTATACTAAAATTGTATGTTTATCTTTCAGAACCCAAACTGTACCAGATTAGATTTATCCATACTTTATACTAAAATTGTATGTTTATCTTTCAGAACCCAAACAGTACCAGATTAGATTTATCCATACTTTATACTAAAATTGTATGTTTATCTTTCAGAACCCAAACTGCATCAGATTAGATTTATCCATACTTTATACTAAAATTGTATGTTTATCTTTCAGAACCCAAACTGCATCAGATTAGATTTATCCATACTTTATACTAAAATTGTATGTTTATCTTTCAGAACCCAACTGCATCAGATTAGATTTATCCATACTTTATACTAAAATTGTATGTTTATCTTTCAGAACCCAAACTGCATCAGATTAGATTTATCCATACTTTATACTAAAAATGTATGTTTATCTTTCAGAACCCAAACTGTGCCAGATTAGATTTATCCATACTTTATTCTGAAATTGAATGTTTATCTTTCAGAACCCAAACTGTACCAGATTAGATTTATCCATACTTTATACTAAAATTGTATGTTTATCTTTCAGAATCCAAACTGTACCAGATTAGATTTATCCATACTTTATACTGAAATTGAATGTTTATCTTTCAGAACCCAAACTGTACCAGATTAGATTTATCCATACTTTATACTAAAATGGTATGTTTATCTTTCAGAACCCAAACTGTACCAGATTAGATTTATCCATACTTTATACTAAAATTGTATGTTTATCTTTCAGAACCAAAACTGTACCAGATTAGATTTATCCATACTTTATACTAAAATTGTATGTTTATCTTTCAGAACCCAAACTGTACCAGATTAGATTTATCCATACTTTATACTAAAATTGTATGTTTATCTTTCAGAACCCAAACTGTACCAGATTAGATTTATCCATACTTTATACTAAAATTGTATGTTTATCTTTCAGAACCCAAACTGCATCAGATTAGATTTATCCATACTTTATACTAAAATTGTATGTTTATCTTTCAGAACCCAAACTGCATCAGATTAGATTTATCCATACTTTATACTAAAATTGTATGTTTATCTTTCAGAACCCAACTGCATCAGATTAGATTTATCCATACTTTATACTAAAATTGTATGTTTATCTTTCAGAACCCAAACTGCATCAGATTAGATTTATCCATACTTTATAATAAAATTGTATGTTTATCTTTCAGAACCCAAACTGCATCAGATTAGATTTATCCATACTTTATACTAAAATTGTATGTTTATCTTTCAGAACCCAAACTGCATCAGATTAGATTTATCCATACTTTATACTAAAATTGTATGTTTATCTTTCAGAACCCAAACTGTGCCAGATTAGATTTATCCATACTTTATTCTGAAATTGAATGTTTATCTTTCAGAACCCAAACTGTACCAGATTAGATTTATCCATACTTTATACTTAAATTGTATGTTTATCTTTCAGAATCCAAACTGTACCAGATTAGATTTATCCATACTTTATTCTGAAATTGAATGTTTATCTTTCAGAACCCAAACTGTACCAGATTAGATTTATCGATACTTTATACTAAAATTGTATGTTTATCTTTCAGATTCAAAACTGTACCAGATTAGATTTATTCATACTTTATTCTGAACTTGTATGTTTGTCTTTCAGAACCCAAACTCTACCAGATTGGATTTATGGATACTTCAGAGTATGTTTGTTTATCTTTCAGAATCCATACTCTACCAGATTAATGAGTCCAATTTCCACCATGGCTAGAAATGAGGGCAAAGAAGGGGCACTGCATTTCTTCAACCTACAGGAACCTACAGATGTAAGTATTGTTTATACTATTAGATGTAAGTACTGTTTATACTATTAGATGTAAGTATTGTTTATACTATTAGATGTAAGTACTGTTTATACTATTAGATGTAAGTACTGTTTTTACTATTAGATGTAAGTACTGTTTATACTATTAGATGTAAGTACTGTTTATACTATTAGATGTAAGTACTGTTTATACTATTAGATGTAAGTACTGTTTATACTATTAGATGTAAGTACTGTTTATACTATTAGATGTAAGTACTGTTTATACTATTAGATGTAAGTACTGTTTTTACTATTAGATGTAAGTACTGTTTATACTATTAGATGTAAGTACTGTTTATACTATTAGATGTAAGTACTGTTTATACTATTAGATGTAAGTACTGTTTATACTATTAGATGTAAGTACTGTTTATACTATTAGATGTAAGTACTGTTTATACTATTAGATGTAAGTACTGTTTATACTATTAGATGTAAGTACTGTTTATACTATTAGATGTAAGTACTGTTTATACTATTAGATGTAAGTACTGTTTTTACTATTAGATGTAAGTACTGTTTATACTATTAGATGTAAGTACTGTTTATACTATTAGATGTAAGTACTGTTTTTACTATTAGATGTAAGTACTGTTTGTACCATTAGATGTAAGTACTGTTTATACTATTAGATGTAAGTACTGTTTATACTATTAGATGTAAGTACTGTTTATACTATTAGATGTAAGTACTGTTTATACTATTAGATGTAAATACTGTTTATACTATTAGATGTAAGTACTGTTTATACTATTAGATGTAAGTACTGTTTATACTATTAGATGTAAGTACTGTTTATACTATTAGATGTAAGTACTGTTTTTACTATTAGATGTAAGTACTGTTTATACTATTAGATGTAAGTACTGTTTATACTATTAGATGTAAGTACTGTTTATACTATTAGATGTAAGTACTGTTTATACTATTAGATGTAAGTTCTGTTTTTACTATTAGATGCAAGTACTGTTTATACTATTAGATGTAAGTACTGTTTTTACTATTAGATGTAAGTACTGTTTTTACTATTAGAATATCCTTACAGGTTTCTAGATCTTATTGGATTTAAGGTTTTATGCTTACTGGAGAAAAACAGAAACATTTCAATACATTTAAAAATGCGTGTTTTTACATAGATCAAAATGAATACATACTAAATGACACCTACAATATTGATTGTTAGACAATGATAAGGAACATCGTGTGCAAAGGGCAATCTTAAAACTCTGCAAAATGATTGATTATAATTGCCATAATTTCATTATATAATCCCTATGAAATGTTTCTAAAATGTTACATAGTAAATATTTCAATCATATCTTTTCACATGATAATTCTGGAGACATCTACATCTCTAGATATTTAGTCATATGATTCTCTTACTATTAAATTCTATAATGAAAGACATGTTTATTTACTGAACCAGACCTAGGGTTTTGCACTGTAACTATCATTTAAAATACGTATTCAAAAGAACCCATTTTAAGGATATTGACTAGATAGGGTTAAGATATGTATGACTGTACAGGATATTGACTAGATAGGGTTAAGATATGTCTGAATGTACAGGATATTGACTAGATAGGGTTAAGATATGTCTGAATGTACAGGATATTGACTAGATAGGGTTAAGATATGTATGACTGTACAGGATATTGACTAGATAGGGTTAAGATATGTATGAATGTACAGGATATTGACTAGATAGGGTTAAGACATGTATGACTGTACAGGATATTGACTAGATAGGGTTAAGATATGTATGACTGTACAGGATATTGACTAGATAGGGTTAAGATATGTATGACTGTACAGGATATTGACTAGATAGGGTTCAAACATGTATGACTGTACAGGATATTGACTAGATAGGGTTGAGATATGTCTGACTGTACAGGATATTGACTAGGTAGGGTTAAGATATGTCTGACTGTACAGGATATTGACTAGGTAGGGTTGAGATATGTCTGACTGTACAGGATATTGACTAGGTAGGGTTAAGATATGTATGAAACAGGATGAACATAAAGTGTGATAGGTCAGCACATTGATTGGGTAATCGTGTTATACCCGATTTAGATTTGATAACCCGATATACGTAGAGCACTACTCTCTCTCTCTCTCTCTCTCTCTCTCTCTCTCTCTCTCTCTCTCTCTCTCTCTCTCTCTCTCTCTCTCTCTCCTTTAGAACTTATATGCGCTGGTGTTGAATGGAATTCTTTTTCATGAATCAAATTAGAGCTGCTGAAGGTGAAAAAGAACTTTCTAAAAATTGAGTTACGAATTATACATCTTTCTAAAAATTTAGTTACGAATTATACATCTTTCTACAAATTGAGTTACGAATTATACATCTTTCTAAAAATTTAGTTACGAATTATACATCTTTCTAAAAATTTAGTTACGAATTATACATCTTTCTAAAAATTTAGTTACGAATTATACATCTTTCTAAAAATTTAGTTACGAATTATACATCTTTCTAAAAATTTAGTTACGAATTATACATCTTTCTAAAAATTTAGTTACGAATTATACATCTTTCTACAAATTTAGTTACGAATTATACATCTTTCTAAAAATTTAGTTACGAATTATACATCTTTCTAAAAAGAAATGCAATTCTTTACATGATATAGAACTAAAAAAAATATTTGGAACGGGAATTCCAAAGGTCACCATATGATATAAACGTTTCTCCGTGACTGGCAGATCCCCTTACAATCGTAGATCTTGATTTCAATCAGACTGACGCGTACCGGTTTAACTAGTTCACAAGTACTTATGTTGTACGTCATTGGATCTTTGCAGTTTAAGAAACTATATAACATATATGGAAAAGATTAATTGGAAAACAATTACTGTTCGTGGGCAGCAATCTAATACCTGTATTTTGCTGCACATGTTAATTACATGAGCTATTGGTAATAATCATGACATTTCTGAATCAATCAATTTGCAAAAGTCATTATTTACAAATCCTAGATTTGGTAGGACTACAGGGCACATTTTGATTTGGATTGTATCCAAGTTGGAGAGCAGGGTGTGTTCCAGTTTCATTTTCACAATGATCTTGCCATGGCAGCAACAAAACCAAGTAACAGGAAATTACTCTTTCAACTATAAAGCCTTTTTTGTGCCAGATTTAATAGAAAATTGTTATATGATGTAATAAATTTGCATAATGAACTTATAAACATTATGGGTTATTATGTCTTATTGTTGTCATTGTGTTGGAATATAGTAAAAGTTAAGTTTCTACTTGTTGTTACTAAACTGGTAATATGGTATTCAAAAAGAATAGAAAAATGCTTTTAACATGTTTACTATTATTTTGGTAGTGGCAGAAAGGTTAGAGTGCCAGACTAGTGATACTTGTCACATGATGAAGCCGGTTTGGGACTGGATTAGTGAAGACACCAAAAGCAACTGCGTTAGTAAGATGTTTATTTATAAACCCACTTTAAATGTAAAACAAATCTGACACCATTATAAACAAAAGATATGGAAAAACTATAATGTCCCTATCATGGATCTATCAACAACAAGTAACTCAATAAAAAAAAAACCTCAAAGGATGATTTCAACGAAAGACATTTGAAACTGACGTGAATAAATTCTTATCACCCGATCAACAAATACAAGTATATGTATGAATTTGCAAATATATATAGCTCGTATAACGAGACAGATGTAAATGCCTATAATTTTGGTTACATTGTTCATATAAGGCATGTATGTTATGATTTTATCGTTCATGTAACGATTTAGCAATGTAAAGCTGAAATTATGAGTTTATGAATTTATCGTTCAAATAATAAAGTTGATACATAAATGTGAAATATTTGCTTAGATGGTAATAGCAATAATATGGAACTAGTATTTCATAACTATCGTGGCATACATTTGACATCCAAGATGTATATCCGGTTCCACCCACTCTAGTCAATGGTAGCAGAGAAGCCACGCATGGTCCACTCCCCCTGTCTGTTTGAAGGATCCCTCGAGAGCCCTTCTATTCAACACAGACCCGATGGTCGCGAAGCCTTGGTCCCTCGCATTGAGAACACCAGTACATTCTCCAGAACCAATGTCACCAGACACAGCATATACATCAGAAGAAACCCCACAGTTCTGCGACTTCACATCACCCAATTATATATAATACATATGTATAACGTAGCATACACATAGCAACATACACAGGCACCATGCGGTCACCCACAGTCACTTTACACATTTCACCACACACGGGCAGCATACACAAGCCCTACACAGTTACCCACGGTCACTACAACATGGCCCATAGACAAGTCCCACACACTGTCACTATAACATGGCACCGCACACGAGCAGCATAGACAAGTCCCACACAAGGTCACCACAATATGGGCAGCGTTAAGAAGCCCCACACACAGTCACTACAACATGGCACCACATACAGGCAGCATAGATGAGCCCCACACACGTCAGCTAAAATTAAAACAACCAAACCATTTAATACGTGTGTCACAGCTAATTACTTCTTGCATATATGATGCGCATGTGAGCACATGAATTAGTTAATAATCTACATTAAACTTTCAATACATGCAGTGTATTATTAAACTGTTTGTTCAGTTACAACAAAAAGCTATCTCGAAGCTTTATATCTGCATTACCCAGGTATTTACTCTGTAGAATTCAGAATAAATACTAATACATTTCATATATGAAACAATTATGTCATATAAAACAAATAGCTATAAGAATATAATCTTAAATCTATTTGACCTCTTTAGCTGAAAGTTTTGCTTCGTTAAAGCGAGAATATTTCTCACAAAACTGGATTGTAATGTGATGTTTACAGAAAATTGGCTCTATAATATACCCTAGCTGTGACCGTTATGACTTTGAACTGCAGGCAATTTGCACATGCAGCATCACCTGAGTTTTGCTCACTATTTCGAAATAACTAAAGCCTATAATTAATAAACCACCCTCTGTGACGCTGTACACGGCGTTGATTCTAGAGTACATTTTTGACCACATTTACATATTGAGACCAGTCATACACAATTCCGTGACCAACTCCTACTCAGATTAAACATTTTGGCTGTTAGGAGTCTTTGAGCAAAGAACTTTACTTGCATGGTCTTGCACTGAATTGTCTAATTATGATATTGTGCCTTAAGGCATCATTTCCAGCCAACTGACGTAGGTACTTTATGACCTTCATCAATGGCAGCTGAAGAAATATGACTTATACTAGCTTTAATAAAAAGAACTGTCTGACAAATAATCAAATTAGACTTTACCAAATCAATAAAACAAGAACATATTTTCCTTTTCTTATCTTAGTTTTGTCTAAATATATTCTGAAGATATTTTGGTGCTTGTTTTTATGATGATGATTTACATTATAGACGCTTGCGCCCATAAGGGCATGTGCATCTGGGTAATGCCCCAAAACGGGCTATTTAATTAGTCATAGGGACGGTATGTTGCAATGTCCCCATTCAGTAATGTGTGATAACACGTAATTCAATTAGACCGTCATGTCTGGTGCCACAATTGACCCTATTTACCCGAATGGTAGGCTACTTACACGAGTGCGATTAGTACCCATCACTTCTTAGTTAATGTCAATATCAAACTGCTAGATGGCATCCAGTGCAATATGTGATGCAAGTCGTGATTGGTCAATGACGTATGATCTCTCATCTAGTTCTCTGTAATATGGCAGGTGAAAATTGCTTCACATCTCCTCCCATACACAGTGTTGGACAGTGGAAAAGGAGGCGAGAAACCTGAAAAGGAAGGCACCATTACAGTGCTTTAGGAACCACAGTTCGTACTTAATAAAATTTGAGTCCAGTTATTCTAAATGATGTTAACAAACCAATATTGTGTTAGTCACCTGTGCAATTAAATCAAACAAATTTAAGTTTGTAAAATTTGTTTTTACACATCCTAAAATTATTCTAGTACTTAAAGTACATATGTAATTCCCTAAAATAATTGTCTGAGTGATTTGAATAAAATTTGGTCAGTCAATATTAGGCATAAATCAAACAAATAAAATTAGGCTTGAGATAGGGATTAGTCAAAATGGGTTATCTAGCCAACATGAGAACCCATGCCTTTGTTGTACATACAATTTCCATTGTGTGTAGCTGCTACTGGTATATGAAGTCTTCCATATGTTTTTTCTGGTGTCTGTTCAGGTCATATTTTCTCCCAGTGGCACCAACGTTCCAAGAAGATGTCTTTTTTCCAGGGTATGCATTTTTTTCCCGTGCCGAAAATCATTGGACTTATTGCTGATTGGTGGTAATTCGTCCCTCCTTAGTGATCAACTATGTGGAATTGTTTCATTTTCTGGTTTGTTTATTTCAGCAAGGGTGGTGGGGGCAGTAGCTCAGGATCTCTCCTTTGGATAAATTTGTTGTAATATGCCTTGGTTGGTGGTTGTGCTGCTGCGCCTGATGGTCCTGGGGTTTTGCCCACATTATATTTTCTAATTTGGTGTTCCTTGTTAGTGTTCCTAAATATTGAGTTGCAACCTTGTACGACAGAGCCTGGTGATCACAGGGGTTTGGATCTCCTTATATCGGCTTATATTTTTGCTGTTTTTTGTATTATTTGTTGGTGGTGTATGGCCTTTTGTCAATGGGACTGGAGTATTGTAGTTTATGTTTAAATGCCTTGTCTTTTTCCGATGTATGTTAGATACTCAATAATGTTGTGGTATATGATGCCCTTGTTGTGGCTTCGTTCCCGGTAGACTGATGGTAAATTTATGTGTGTTTGCTTGGGATGATCTAGTTCTTTGTTCTCTGCATCTGGGACAGATGGGAAAGATGTGATCTAGATTTTATGGGAGGATGCAGTGTGGGCATTTGCTTTTTGCATCTATGTTGGGTGTTAGATTTTTCACGATGCTGTTGGCCAACTTAATTTTGCCAACTATGATTAAATTTAGGGTGTTTTAGTCTTAGCTTTTTATTATTGTTGATGGTTTGGTATTCATTGCGACCCTGTGTAAGATGCTGCGTTGTTTGTTATTCTTGTCCCAGAGTTGATGCCAGGCTTTGTCGATCTTTATTCTGATGCTGCTTTACAGTTCATGGATGCTATAGGGTATGTTTGTTGTTGTTTGTTTCGTGAGGGATTGTTTGGCCAAGCCATCAGCTTGATATTTGCCTGGTATTGCTGTGTGTGTAATGGCACCCACATGAATTTTTTGATTTGGTTGTTGAGTATTATTAGTTTAAGTGGTTGACCTCTTGAAGGAAATTCTCTCTAGTGATTGTGTAATTTGCCTTTATTTAGTTGATGACACTGTGCAAGTCGCTGTTGATCACTGCTTGTGGAGTGTTTGTTTGCTGGACCCATTTGAATGCTTGTATGATGCCCCAAAATTCAGATGTGTATATGGAAAAAATTGCCTGGTAGTCCAGCTCAAAATTGTTTGTTCTTTGCTGGTATTGTTACTGCCACTGAATGTTTATTTGGTTTGGTAGTTTTTGAAGCCATCGGTGTAGATCTGTTATGTGTATCCCCAGTCTAAAGGTATTTGTGTTAACATATTGGTGGTCCGGTAATTTGAGTTCTTTAATCAGTTTGCGGATTTTATGTCTGCACCGGGATTTGGGACCCATTTCCCGTGGAAGTTGATGTTTCATTGTTGGATTATTTTTCTGGAGGGTTGGCATGGTCTGTTAACCGATACCCGTGTGGCGTATCTTAGTATGTTTACCTCATTTCTCAGTTTTAGTGGGGGCTCCCCTGTGAGTATTTGTAGTTCTTCGAGGGAGGGTTGGTTAAGAGCACCAGTGCAGATGATTAGGGCCTTGTGTTGTTTGGAGTTGAGTTTTTATATGGTTGTTAGGCAAGCTGATGCATATACTTGACATCCATAATCAATTTTAGTTCTTATTAGGAATTTGTAAAGTGTTATAAAAGATTCCTGGTTGGCTCCCCGGGTGGTACCTTTGAGGTTTCCAAGTGATTAAGATTAAGATTGATTTTGCACTTTCTAGTGAGCTCTTTAGTGTGGTGTTTCCAGGTTTGACTTTCCTCTAGGTGCATCCCTAAGAATTGGATTACCTTAACGAACTTCATTAATTAATTGTGGATGTGTAGTTTGGTTATTCTATGTGCATTTGTCTGGGTGGTGAGAACATGATGGCATCTCAGGGCCCGAAATTAGTGGTAGTCCGCTAGCTCGAGGCTAGTAGATTTCCCGTCGGGCTAATAACTTTCATAATGTTAATAGTCCGACGGGCTAGTAAGTTTTTGGTTATCAACAGTCGGCGTTTGTTTACTCAATACCCTAATTAAGATGTGACTTCGGCCGATGTTCTTTAGAATCAAAGCAGTGACCGTTTTAAACACAGTCATAAAATATTAACATGTGAAGATGAAGTCAATTTCTGCCTTGCGTTTCACTTAACAGCGCCAGTTTACGTCCCATCATTAATTGATCCGTATTAATCTGATAGCGAATTAAATGGTATCAAGCTTTATTCACGCGACCACAGTAACAAATTACGAAACGTTACACCACACAAAAGAACATAGCATCAACTATTCAAAGAAACTAGTTGACATGTTTGCTTCTTGAAGGTATTTTTTTTGCTTGCTCTGAGTCACAAACGGGTAACTCATATTTTATGTTTGCATCGAAATAATTAAAACAGTTAGATCAATTTATTATGATAACATTACTGACACATCATTTTCCAAGCAACTACTTTTTCTATGATAATAAGAATAGCTTTTGTATTTTTCCCCCAAAAACGATTGAACAAATAATTGAATACACGTGGAGATATCCAAGCATTTGATGGGAATTAAAATCTCACATGAACATCTAAGATTGACAATAGTGAATATTGTCAATCTTAGATGCCCATGTGAGATTTTAATTCCCACACCAGCTTGAGTTGGCATATAAAGATGTAGTGACAAAAGCCTCCCGTTATACAAAGATGAACACTATTTTGATGGGACTGTATTATTATTATTACTACCACAACAGTCCCCTCAACAGAAGTAAGTTAAAGAGGTCATTTGCTGCTCTAGACGTATCACCAGTGATGCCAAGCAGGGTTGGAGGCACACGCTGGTTACCGCACACTGAGAGAGCTCTTGACAGCTTCTGGATAGGATATATAGCCATTAAGAACCACCTTAAGCAGGTATTAATCTTTAATTTAAAATTTACCCATTGAAAATATAAAATGCAGTTTGAAATGCACGGCTCTGTCACTCACATATAATGCAACTGAATTTTAATGCAACAAATTATCATATGAAGATGCGTTTCATGCATGAGTTTAATTGTACAAAGTTTAATTTAAACATTGCTTTCATTTTTTAAACTTATATTAAAAGAGTATGTTTATTACTACTGCTTATTTATTATTTATCCATATTATGTTAATTCGTCCATATTTTTAAAACTAAGAAGTAATGTTAGATTTTCACCAAAGGTTTTTTCTTGTTATCAGCTTCCTTCACAGAAAGGAGCTACATCAGATGCACTTGGAAAGGCCAAAGGTTTCTTGAAAATAATGAAAGAACCTTCTACGTTGAAATTTATGCTGTTCATGACAGATGTTGTATCACTTCTGTCCAAACTGTCATTAATACTGCAAGATACAAGTGCTTCAGTTGCTGACATCAAGCAGAAGTTGGATGCCACCATTTCCATTTTGAGGAATTATAAATTCAAGTATGCTTAAATAATTTATCTTTATCATCTGAAGACTGTTACATTCCTTACTTACTTGAATAATACTGATTAGATTATATGCAAAATTAATTTTATTGCTTATCTCTTATAATGCTTTTTATATTGATCTTTGCATATTGTAATTACCATTTTTTAATCAATAAATATAAACCTCATTAGGTAAAAACAATCATTTATGATTTAATACTCTTGTCATTTCAGATGTTCTAAGAATATAAATTGTCACTTTTACATTTGCACTTCAACAGTGAAATACAATGTTCTAACCCAACGGTGGCCAAACCGCGGCTCGCGAGCTGCATGCGGCTCTTCTGTGTTCACATTGCGGCTCGCGAAAAATTTATGAAATTAATTTTTTTTGTTTGAAATATATAATATAAAATATAAAAAAATATATGAAAGTAAAAAAATTTCTTGACTGAAACAAAGGGTTGAAAATAATTTGGGCTTGATTTAAATTTTAAAATTTGAAGGGACTCGGATTGGTTGGTGATGTAAACTGTTAAATTTCTGGTTCCGGTTCCGGTAAAAATCCGCATGTCGAAGTATTGAACATTACTGTTTTTTTCTTTAAAATCCTATTAAAGTTACTAAGACTTATTATTTAAAAGTTTAAATCAAATAAACATGGCAACAAGTTGCAAGAAACGACAATATAAAGAAGAAAATAAGCGTTTTCTACCAGAATAGGAAGAAAACTTTGTATTTATCGATAAAGACGGTAAGCCAATTTGCCTCATCTGCCAAACACCACTCGCAAATTACAAGGCTAGCAATTTGAAGCGACACTATGAAAAAAGTCATGAAGAGTTTGCATCGCGGTATCCACTGCAATCTGAATTAAGAAAAAGCAAGCTTGCTGCGTTAAAATCTGGAATGTGTCAACAGCATACACTACTTTCAGCTTTCGGCAAAGAACGTGTCACTTCAACTGAAGCAAGTTATGCCATTGCTTGGAATATTGCTCATGCTAAACAACCTTATTCTGATGGGGACTTTATTAAGAA
This sequence comes from Unio pictorum, assembly GCA_030141615.1. Taxonomy (NCBI): domain Eukaryota; kingdom Metazoa; phylum Mollusca; class Bivalvia; order Unionida; family Unionidae; genus Unio; species Unio pictorum. The sequence continues at coordinate 2,220,616 of JARLTB010000003.1, forward strand.
GAATATCGAGGATGTAATTTCAATATTAGATCCAAATAATTCCAAACTTCGGCAACTGATAACACACATTCCAATGTCACGCCACACCACTAGACGTATTTCAGACATTAGCGCTGATATTGAAGGAAAAATGATGAACGATTTAAAGAACTGTGTAGCATTCAGTTTGGCTCTTGATGAATCAACAGATATTCAAGATAAGCCACAATTGGTGGTGTTCGTTCGTTATGTTTCAATAGACGTAGCTGTAAAAGATTTGAGCTGTTAAACTTAGTGTCACTGAAAGATACAACTCGTGGTATCGATGTCAAGAATGCACTTGATAAAACACTGATGGATGCTGGTGTACCGCTAAATAAACTTGTAAGTGTGGCAACAGATGGAGGACCGTCAATGCTTGGTAAAAATGTAGGTCTGATGCGGCTTTTAACGAATGATACAAAATATCCGGATATTCTTCCTGTACACTGCATCATTCACAGAGAAAATCTTGCAGCCAAATATTTTAAATTCAAAAGTGTAATGACAACGGTTCTACAAATTGTGAATTTGATTCGTTCAAGTGCAAAAAATCACCGGCAGTTCAGAAACTTCATTGCTAAAATAGATCTTTTTAACAGATTTGTAGACTTGCTTGGACCCATTGCTGCTTTCCTTTCAGAAAAAGACAAGACTTATCCACAGCTGGCAGACGAAGATTGGATTGAAGATTTGATGTTTTTAACTGAAATTATGCAGCATCTACAAAATCTGAACCTGTCGTTGCAAGGAAAGGATAAGATTATTTCGGATCTTATACAGACTGCTTTTAGCTTTCAGAAAAAAATACAGATTCTTCAAAGAGATATCCTATCAAGGGAGTTTAAGCACTTTCCTCGTCTTCAGAATAGAGTTAGCTCATATTCAGATGGTGGAATTCAACTTAGAAAGCTTGGAGCATATAGAGATAGGTTACAAGGATTACTGGAAAATTTCCAAGCCAGGTTTAATGACTTGCACCAACTAAAATCCTGTTCCGCTTTTCTCATAAATCCATTCATGATAGACGTAATCAAAGATGGTTTCCAGCTTCCCAAGAACATTGTTATATAAACTTCTGCTGCAGAAATGGAACTATTGGAGTTACAGGAAGATCAGGGTTTGGCGATGATACACAAGTCACAATCTGTGATGGATTTCTGGAAGCTCGTGCCGGAAGTAAAGTATCCTCAACTTAAGAAAGCTAGTTGCCTACTTATATCCATTTTCGGTACAACCTACAGCTGTGAATCTTTGTACTCCACAATGAAGTTCATAAAATCAAAGCATCGAGCAGTAACTAGTAACCAACATCTGAAAGAACTTCTTCGCACCACAACTACAAGCTACCAACCAGATTTAAAGAAACTTGCTAGTTCAAAGGCTTCTCAGCAGAACCATAACAATTAATGTTCACTATAATTATGAGTCTTATATGCAGTGTGTTTTATTCATAAATTTTACATATAGAAATATTTGTTCATTGTGTAACGCATATATTTCTTCAACATATGGTTAAAGTTACAACAACTGAAATCTTTAAACTCATTAAATTAGTATAACAAAATTTTTTAAAAAATAAATCACAAAAAGAATTTTTTTGATTGCGAGTGGAGTCGTGACCCATAGTGCTTCAATGCGGCTCTCAACAATTAAAACATTTTCAAAAATGGCTCTCAGTTACTACAGGCCTGGCCACCCCTGTTCTAACCCCTGAATATTTTATACGGATGGCCTTCGACTAAGACAGCATGGCAGTATTTATAGGCTAACAGGTGTACACTTTGGTGAAGATGATATGATCCAAAGAACCAGAAAGGAAATGACAACATCCTTAATCTCATGTCTTGAGAACAGATTTAGTGATGCTCATGATGGTGTTATAGGTGCATGCAAAATAGCTGACTTCAAGATATGGACAGCAGCTTCACAAGACAGTTCAGGTAATCTCCAATTACTGTTTTCATCAGACAGTTGATGTTTTGCCCATTATTATATTATAGGCATCATATTTCTTCAGAAGTAAATTAGTTTTCTTAAAATGCAAATATTTTGTTTAATACAGACTTTGGTGATGTGGCGTGGCGATATTGGTGGAGCATTTCCAGCCAGTGCTTGTCAATGCATGTGTGGATGCTGATGCAATGGAATTGGAATGGGACATATTAAAGAGATTAGTCTACAGCAAGTAGGTGTATATTCAAATATTTAAAAATAAATACAAGAAACATCACTGATGCCAGATTTATTAAAAATTCTTTATTTAGCATAGCATCTTGATTACAAAGGTAAACATTTAAAGAAATAAAGAAATTTTTTCAAAAACAATTCAATAAAAACATTAAGTACTGACATTACTTTTTTCTTTATATAAATTAATTAAAATTTATTTTTATTAATTAAGGTTGTTAAATAGAATGGGACTGAGTACACTACCCTGCGGTTAAAGTTTTCCTTTTTGAATTCGTCTGATAGCGGATACCCTACTGTTGTTACAATCTTACGATCAGTGAGGATATCTGATATCCAGTTGTGCATGCGGCCAGTTATTCCGTATGTGTTGAGTTTATATATAAGCCCTTTTTTCCAAACTAGGTCGAACGCTTTTTCTAGGTCGAGGAATACTGCTGTGAGCTGTTGGTCTCATTTGCGTGTTGAGCTAAACGTGAGTTTGATGCTTACTTCTAGTCATACTAATTGGTCAAACGTGGACATTTTGATACTGAAGCCGCTTTGCTTCTCGGATATCAGATGGTTCATTTAAAGATGGTATTTGAGTCTGTTGTTTATCATGGTTTCCATAATTTTGCAGATGTTGTCAGTGAGCGATATGGGCCTATATGAGTTAATGTCCTAGGGTTCTTTACCTGGCTTATGTATGGGTATTTCTACGAGTATTGCCTTTTTCCAAGTTTTGGGGATTTGTCCCTTGCGTTAGGTTGTGTTGAAGTAGCTGAGTATTATCTCGGTCATATTTTCAGGGAAGTGTTCATTTCATAACCGAGTTCCTCTAACCTGGGTGAGGTGACCTTTCTTCCAGACAGGGCCGTTGCCCATTCTGTTATGGTAAAGTCCTCATTTAGTGTTGATAGGTTAGGCCCAATGTCAGGGAACATAGTAGGGTTTTTATTTTCCATGGTCTGATGGTGTTTTTGAAAGGATATGGTGTGCTTGGTATTGCTACTCATACTTGAGATGTGCAATGCTAATTGGTTAGCTTTTTTCCCCTTGTTGAGGTTGCCGGCCAGTTTAGAAGTAGATTAGGTAGATTTCCCTTTAAATGCTATTTTTTGTGACCCACACTTGCTTGGCATTGGTCTTGAAATTAAGGTTGATACAATAATTGTGCCACGATGTTTCTTTGAAGGTTCTAATTATGTTTTTTTAATTTATTTTCCTTGATTTTATAAATAGTTAAAATCGCTGGAGTTGCCAGTATATTACACCTGTTGAGGGCTTTCTTTTTCTTTCTGAGAGCTGTCTCTCACCATGGGACTGTGATCTTGAGTTGCTGAGCTGCTGTCATGGGGATGCTTTGTTGGGCTGCCGAGGTTACGGCACCAAGAATGTTCAAGTTAAATTGGGCGATGTAGCCGTGGTGGAGATTTGTTAGTGTCAGCAGCGAGAGGATGGGTTTGAAAGAGTTTCCAATAGGATTGTATCATACCTCCATTTTGGAGTGTTGTTGGATGGGTGTTATTCTGTCATGATGCTGAGAGTAAGTGTGATAGGGAAGTGATCACTGCCAAGGGTGCTCTGTTGATTGACTTCCCATGAGGTAATTTTAGCCAATTTGGTTGTGATCATGGTGATTGTCGATTGCCGAGAGTGCTCCCATTGTAGTGCTCAGTCTCATGCCGGTTCCATTTACATTGGTTTCGGTGGCCCATTTCTTAAGACGTTTGCCTCAAAGGTTGTTTATACTTCCCTATATGTTATTGTGTGCTTTGAAGTCACCACATATTATGTGGTCGTCTGTGGGATGAGGCATAATCTTCCTGTAATTGCCGATTGAAGATGGATTGTCACCTCTTGAGTTGTAGATGTTACTAATTTTAATTTCTTGGCGTAATGTGTGAACTAGGACAGTTTGGATTTTGATGTTGTTGCCTGGGGGTGAGAGTGGTTCTGATACGTCATCACAGGTGTTTGGGAGTAGGTCAGTGATGCAGATAGCGAGGCACCCTTTTGTTTTTCTGTTGGTCCTGTTTTTGTAGTATGCCATGTTGTATTCTACAAATTTTGGCTTTTTGCTCGCTGTTAAGTGGGTCTCTTGCAGGCAGATTATGTGTGGTTTTGTTGCACTGATTCATTCTGTTTTTTGATGAGCTCAGGTGTATTTTGCTTTGTATTTCTACGGCAATTCCACTGCCATAAGGTGAGTAATTTTTGTCGTTTGGGATACATGATAGTATCAGTCTTTTACTTGTTTGGGATTGATGGTAGTGTCGTTCAGTTGGACAAAATGAATTGGTGTAGTTTGTTTTGTTTTCTGTCCCTAGTTGTTGCGGTTTTGTGATGGTATGTTAGGTTATGGGAGGGGTAAGTGAGAGCTCCTGTATTTGTTGGTGTATCGGGTTGGCATGGATGTGCTTGTTTGCGCTGTTTTGCAGTATGTGGGTGTTAGCACATTGACGTATTGGAGCACATATCTTAGTGGGTAGTTGTTGGAGCTTTCGTTGGTAATTTGTGTACTTTGTGCTATTTTTGGTTGATTATGATTATGCGTTTTCAGGGGTTGTTCCTGGGTTTGGGGTTTTGTTTTATGTATTTTGCCCCAATTTCTTTTCAGTTGGGGTGTTTTTTTGGTTTTCTTAAATATGTTGTGTTTGGCTTCCTAATAGGCAATTTTTCTCTTGGTTTGTTTTTGCTTGCTTTTATGGTTTAATGCCATTTTTCAGCACAATATAGGCTATACATGGCGGACAGTATTAATGGTGGAGGAAGAGCCCAGTCAAACCCCGGAAAAACCACCGACACATGAGAAGCTACTGGCAAGCTTTTTCACGTAATTACATTAGCTCAATCTTAGACTCGAACACATGCAGACAGGTGAGATGGCAGTGGTCTGTAACGGACAGCGCTTTAGACCACTCGGCCACTGGGGGCCCCATTTTGCTCTTGGTCCATGAGCTGGACTATATCATATTCACGTATATATCATATTCACGTGTGCTGTGTGAACATAGGTGTTGGATCATTTCTCTTTGTATCTTAATTTCAGTTTCTGCTGATAGTGTTGATAACTTATAATATTTGATGATGCACACTTGACAAGGATCACAGCAATGTGTTAATGAAATCAGTTTTCTCCCACATTTGTTTGTACACTTTGCTACTATGAATGTATCTGCATGTTTGTTCTCATCATTCTTGAGATGTTTTTCTGTAAACCTGTCTGTTTAACTTTCTGTCCTTTTCATCTCTCTCCCCTATTTCATCCAAGGCTTGGTCTTCCAGGTGGCTGAGTGGTCTAAGGTGCTCACCGTTACAGATCACTGACTCATCTTGTGCAACATTGGTATGTGAAAAAGCTTCCCAGCAGCTTCCCTTGGATGGGTAATTTTCCCGATTTTATCATGGGCTCTCCTTCACCAAATATATTGGCAGCCATGGATAGCCTAATATGTTGTGAAAAAATGTGTTAAGTCCAAACCAAACAGACCAATACAGGGTTCGTACGGTCTTTGAAGGTCTTTGAAAGTTTGGGAAAAATGAGGTAGCGTTTTCAAGGCCTTGAAAGTTTGGGAAAATCGAGCATATTACCCTGAGGTCTTTGAAAGTCTTTGAAAATTGAAATAAACCCCCCAAAAAATAATTTCTTTCCAGAATCACAAATAAAATTATCCGAGGTTGTTAGATTCAGATGTAATCTAGTTATCCTGGTTTCTTTCTTTTTATGACCCGTTCAGTTTATTGCCGCCGCAATAACAAAAGAGGCTTTGTTTTGTTTGGCCATCCAAAGTATGCCGCGGCGGCGACTTCAATCACACATGCACTCTTCATCAAAGCAATACGGTGCCGCTACACACTTCATCAAAGGAAGTCACCAATAAAATTGCCCAAGGTCGTTAGCTTCGGATGCAGCTGGTTTTCCTGGCTTCTTTCGTTTGACGAATAGTTCAATTTGACTGGACGAGTCCATCAGTTTTAGCCAATCAAAATGTTAATTACACTAATTCTACATAGAAAGTTCGCGAAAGTTATACGCTCGAGAATTTAAAATTTCTTCATTCGATTTACATCGTCTGCAAGTTCAGTGTTTAAAAATGCCAGGTCGTTGCTCTTTCAACGATATCTGGCTTGAACAAGAGAAGTACAAGGAATGGCTGCAAAAGAATAAGTTATGCAAACGAAAGGCGTTTTGTACGCTGTGTAAAAAGACGATCCACTTGGCTTCAATGGGAGAAGGAGCCCTTACAAGTCATGCCAAAGGTAGGTTGCAAATTTGTAACTACATGTTCATTTAGTGGAACAAAGATGCAGGAGTATAAGCAATTGGTAGTTTTTGGAAAAAATAATGGTAATTCATTACTCGTCGGGTATAAAATAAGATCGTTTAGTTTGATGATTTGGGAGATATAGCAAAAGAGGGCCTGTTTAAATTTACTTCTACCGTCGGTTTATTTAACACGTTTGAGGAACAAAAATCATTTTCGAAAATTTTGTTCTACATAACAATATTCCTTGATTTAATACAGAAACATCCATTGTAATAAATTAAATTCACGGATAAACAGTTTCAAAGTGCGCATGCGTACACTATATTAGAGTTAAACAAGAGTTCTTGTTCTTGAATTGCGAGTAAAAAAAAAAATTAAAAAAAAAAAATTTATAAAAAAAAGCCTCAACGAAACAAACAGGTTGCTATATATAGAACCTGTTTTGTCCAGTACTTTGAAGTGCGTGAAAGATTACTAAATTTAAAGATGTTTATTACAAAAAATGGGGAAAAACCCGCCTAACCTAATTTTAAAGTCAGAGAATTAGGTGCCACACATCACAGCCTTTTTTAATAAAAAACAATATTTTATTTCACTTTTTCAGAAGTGTCTATTTTACTTTTTTAATTTATTTAATTTCTGAAAGTGTTTAAATTTAACTTACTTGGTATTGAAAGAAAATTCAAGTTCTCTGACTCATTGCTACCGTAATTATTTGTATTTTTTTGTTTATTTTTTATTTATTTGTATTTTTTTGTTTTGTTTCAATTTCTATTGTTGAATTCTTTTCTGTTTTAATCAAACTAATTATGATTTTCCTTGTTTCAGGTGGCTTGAGAATATTGAACCAGCGGAGAGGGTCATTTTTCTTTTGCCTCATCTTGCTGACTTTTGTTCGGCTGTGAAGAATAAAAAGATAACAGTACCAACCTGCAAGTCCTTTAAGAATGTTCTTGATGCTATTGGGGATCCTTTGATTAAAGCTAAGCTGCAGTTCTTTGTAACTATTGCCAGAATCACACTACCTTTTTTGGAGGCTTACCAAACTGATAAACCTATGCTTCCATTCCTTGCCACAGACCTGGGAGTTTTAGTGAAAGACCTCATGTCACGTTATGTGAAACCTGAAATCATGTCCAAGGCGAATTCTGTAACCGCATTAGTGAGCATCGGGTTTGATAAGAAAGAGAATTTCCTTGATGCAGGAAAAGTTAAGGTTGGCTTTTCAGCTTCAGAAACATTGTTAAAGGTAGGAGCTTCAGACAGGGATAGATTTGCTTTCAGAACAGAGTGCAGAGACTTTATGATTGCAATGGTAAAGAAGCTGTTTGAGAAATCACCTCTAAAATATCCCTTGGTGAAAAACATGTCCTGGGCTGACCCTGGACTTATGCAATCAGGATCAGACAAGGAAAAGGGAGAAACAAAACTTCGTAGGGTCCTAAAAATTATGTGTGAGGCAGGAAGAGAAGTAGAGTCCCGATGTGATTTAATATTAACTCAGTACGGAAAATTAGTGGATGAAGTTATCCAATCGGATAATCATCCATTGAAATGCTTCAGTAGAACAGATGACAGACTTGATGAAGTGTTTTATTCTGTCCTTTCCAAAAGAAATGAATATGTTGAACTTTGGAATGTTCTCCAGAAAATGTTGTTGTTATCACATGGGCAGGCAACAGTGGAGAGAGGATTTTCTATCAACAAACAGGTATCTGTTGAGAACCTCAGCAGAGAAAGCCTCAGAGCTCAAAGGTTAATCATTGACACAATGAGAAAAGCTGGTGGACCTTTGGAAATCATCATTAGCAATGAAATGATGACATATGCCTCCTCTGCAAGACATAAGTACCATGCCTATCTGGATAAGAAGAAAGCAGAGGAGAAGGATGAGAAGAAAAACCCAAAAGGAAAGAAACGGGAGTTGGCCTTGGATGAAGTGGAAGAACTTAAAGCCAAAAAGCTGCGTCTTGACGCTGACATTGCCAGCCTACATGCTTCCTCTGTACAGAAAGCAGAAGAGGCAGAATTAAAAGGACTCATTGTGCTTGTCACAGAGTCAAATGCTCTTAGGAGAAGAGCAGAGGAAAAGATGACAGTGGTGGCATCTCTTTCCAAAATGATTGAAGAGAAAAAAAAGCAAATAAAATAATGCATTCAAAGCAGTGCTGATGTCTTTTAAGAGAACAATTTATGTTGTATTAAATCTGACACGTATGTTACATATTTCTGGAGAAAAAAACAACAAATGTTAACCTATTTTCTAGATCATTATAATGCAATTTTAGGCAATTAAGTATAGTTTGACTTTAATTAGTAAAAAATATTGTGGTATTTGGCATTCGTTGTTTTCTCTTATAACCTGTATACACAATGTTAGCAAAAATAGGTCTTGGAAATCTCTGTTTGTGGTCTTTGAAAGTTTGGGAAAAGTCTTTGAATTTATCAGTCATAGTTGAGTATGAACCCTGCAATAGTTTATCCTTTTCAAGTTGCAGACTAATTAGCGCCATTCTGCAGTTAAATGAAGTTATTAGTTAAGTCACACTTATTTTTTCACTCCCTGTGTCACATAATTCACAGGGTTAACCAGTATTCAGATCAAAACAAATTAAACTAAACCTAATTTAACATATACTGTCTTTTTGTCTCCCTGGTATGTAAAAATGTGGATGATGTAGCTATCACTATGTCCCTCTGTCTGTTTGTGTCACACTCATCAATCCTTGAACATGATCATTTATCGAGCATAACTTTAAAACCATTCTTGGTATTTCAAGCAGACTTAGTACACAAGTCAGTCAATTTACATATCTGCATTTAGACATTTTCTCAATTCAGTATTTTTTATGTTACCATGGAAACCAGGTGTCGATAGAATAAAACTTAAAATACTAGACCATAATTTGGAGGGTACTAGCATGTAGTATACAAATTTTGTGATGGATCATATGGTACTTTCAATAAGAACTGGATATAAGTTGGGATCTTGACATGCTTGTCATTAGTGAGGACCTTGTCATTAGTGAGGACCTTGACATTAGCAGGGGACCTGGAGGATTATGTCATATGTATGTAAATCTTTGAATGGAGTCTCAGACTTTTGGTTTAAATTAAAATCACTTTTTATGATGAAAGCACATGAAATTTAGTTAAACATGGTCTTGAGTAAATTTTCATTCCATGCAGCAAAAAATTACAGGGACCATACATGGAGTACTGCATGCAATCCTTGGTATAAGACAAGGAGAGAATTTTAGCTTTTGGGGTTCAAAGTTTTGTACAGATGCTCTAGCTTACACTTTTATTTTTATGAATAATTTCTTTAAATAAATGCACATGAGAATAGTGTCTGCATCAAGTTTATGCATTGATTAGGAGTTATCTCCCTTACCTGATGCTGAAACCTCTATGAAGATGAGTTATCTCCTCATTCTTTTACGGTATGTTGACAGTAAATAAATCACATGGAAAATCATTTTGTATGACTGGTAACACACAAAGTTAAACTGTAAAAAAACACTAGGCATGCCTGGTGGAACGTTTTTTTGAGAATCAAGATGTTCTGAACAGATATGGGTGTATATTCCTCACCCACAGAGCATGTAAGAATTTAGGCTTGTGCTTGGTATTAGATATTTCGGAGTGTGACTGTCGACAGAACCAAGTGGTGTTCACTTACGGCTTGTTTTATGTATTATGACCTGAATACAGCATTATTGTTTTTCCTGTTTAATCCATTACCTGGAAGAACATTTATACAGAAATGAAAAGGACCATCAGGTGGCTGAATGATATAAGGCTCACACCATTACAGATCTCCTGCATGGCTTACCTCTCTCCATGTGAGTTTGTGTCTCACTTTAACCAATGTGAATATGTGAAAAAGCTTTCTAGAATTATCCCATGGGTCCTTGGTTCTTCCCAGGTTCACCTCCATCAATTATACTGGCCTTCAAGTCTGAGCTGTCATGTGCTGAACACTGGCATTAAACTCTATAAAACCATTCTAAAACAAACCCACAGAAATTGCTGATTTTAAATATAAAATAATTGTACTTATGCAGCATGAGAAACTCCATATTTTTTAAAAAGCTGATATAACAAAAGAATGTGATGTTAAACCAGATGTAACCTGCACAATTATATAAACATTAGATTTATTTTCTGCAATAGGAACACTTGGTGAGTTAGTCGAATGGAGTGACCTGATAACCACACTATATTCTTGGGCACTATTGCACAATTATATAAACATTGGATTTATTTTCTGCAGGAGGACCACATGGTGAGTTCGTTCAATGGAGTGACCTGATCACCACTCTCTATATCCTTGGGCACTATTGCACAATTATATAAACATTGGATTTATTTTCTGCAGGAGGACCACTTGGTGAGTTCGTTCAATGGAGTGACCTGATCACCACACTGTATATCCTTGGGCACAATTGCACAATTATATAAATATTGGATTTATTTTCTGCAGGAGGACCGCTTGATGAGTTGGTCCAATGGAGTGACCTGGTCACCACACTGTGCATCCTTGGGCATAAGCTGACTATTACCAGTGAAGTGGACCAACTCAAAAAGTAAGCTACTCAAAATTATTCTGACACACACTAGGTCTGAAGGTATCAAGATAATAATTTTAAACCTTACTTAAAGGCCTGAATCAAATCCTCACATCTTTATCTAGTGATATTAAATTTAGTAACCATATACAAGCCCTGAAGCAGATAATTTTAGAGTCTACCTTTCATTTGCACTTTATTTATAACTGAAATTCATTCAGTTTGTCTACACTCCATTTGCATTCTCTTGATGTTGGCATTTAAGCTATCGTCTAGTCACTTCTTGTTCATGGTCTCAGAAATGCACTTAGAGCTCATTTTTTGGAAGTTGAAACAACCGTGGTGGGAGGTAAAATTACAGATTATTTTCAAATTTTAGTTAGTGGTGGCAGGAAACGGAAAACAATATTTCAACAACAATGTTAGATGTACAACACAAAAATAAACCAAAATGTGCAGCACAATTTTATAATTCTTGTTTGTCAGAGTGAAAATGGTTATAACAGAGTTCCAAGATAAGAGGTATGTTCTGTGATATTTGCAAAGTTGTGGGTAAAAAAGTGCTTTTTGCATCAAAAATCTGCTATTTGAACTTGAAGACATCAACTTTTACATAACACGCCGTGCCATATGATATGGTCATATGCAAGCATTATATGATAATGTACACAAGTCTTACTTTGAAGCCACTGCCTCCATTGTTTTAAAGAAAGAATGAAATTCCTGTACAGTTGTGTGCAATGAGGACAGCCTATTTTACTGTTTCAAAAACATTTCATTGAAGGCTTAAAACATGAAATAAAGCAGGTATTTCCTCAATAATATACTTCTGTTGCAACAAGATAAATGTCATTGGACTTAATGACAAAAAAATAGGCCATGGTGTAGAAGAATATACTTCTATTGCAACAAGATCCATGTCATTGGACTTAAAGACAAAAAAATAGAACATGGTGTTGAAGGACTTAAGACTGTAATACAGCAGTATGGAACATATAAGAAATCTGGCACGGTAGTCAGCAAACACGGCTTAAAGAAAGTGAGACTACGGAAGAGTTCTTTTCATGAAAAATATATTGGAGCAAAGATATATTTGAGCTGTGGAAAAGAGATTTAGAGTAAATAACAGCCATTTTTCAACTTGTTCAGAGTGGCTAAACTAGATATACTTTAGGCAATTCAGGAAGCAGACTATGAAAGGGTTCTCAATATTCACACACTTTAGGAACAGATTAAACTCAGAATTAATAAAAACATTGATGTTTATAAAACTAGAGGGAACATTGTCAGATGATTTTGACTTTGATAGAGCCCTTACAGAGAGGAGTAGGAATAAAGAGAGATGGACAGATGAACAGATTAAACTCAGAAGTAATAAAGGCATTGGTGTTTATAAAACTAGAGGGAACATTGTTAGATGAGTTTGACTTTGATAGAGCCATTACAGAGAGGAGTAGGAATAAAGAGAGATGGATATTTAATTGTTAGGTATATTTAACCATATTCATTTTCTTCAGCATGCTTTGTTTGTTTTCTTTTTCCTTCTTATTTCAGTGACAAGGGGGCAACTCCCCTTATAATAAAATACTAAAAACATATATGCATTAAATTTATGAGAAACAAATATGTAGCTAACTGTATCTTAAAGTGAAAACAATGTTGCTGTATAGTAAGATCTTAATGTTAATGTCAAAGACTTCATTTCATTCTTAATCACATCAGTAGCTGTTGTATATGTTCCATTGGTAAGAATGATGTCACAGTTTGTAGGGGGTTTAGCTGTTGTGTATGTTCCATTGGTAAGAATGATGTCACAGTTTGTAGGGGGTTTAACTGTTGTCAGTGTATGTTCCATTGTTACACAGTTGCTCAGGTCCTTCACATATTCAGCATTAGATCAAGTTGAGATAGCCAAAAACACTAAAGCAAGCAGTTACTAAAGCTCATGAATGTGATCTTTTAATTAAACAGCTGTCGATGAAGTTGCATCATCAGTCCATTCCCTTCATGGTTAAATACAGTAACTGTTGCTTGACTGGAGAAATATTAAACTTGGTAATATTATCATTCAGCATGAGTCAAACAAGTGACTGAGGGTGAAATGAGTCACCCATAGCACATATTAATATGACTCCTGTGAATTGTTTCACATCTACAAATGACAAACAGCTCTTTTTACGGTGTATTCATCTGGCTACGACAATCTTTGATGTGTATAAACCTATCAAATATTGATGATGCTAGCTCAACTGAAAACAGTGGACTTTCTTTTTGATTGGTGCCTGCTTGTGCATGGAGAAGCTATAATCAATTTAAACTTATAGTAAAGCTCAGGTTTCAAAGAATTGAAATCACATGTCCATGACTAATATCATTTGATTACTCATTTTTTCATTTAAATAACACATGTACTTAAACACTTAACACTTGTTCTCTTTTCTGTCATTACTGATTTCACATTAATTTGGTCAGTAAGTGTAAATGATATTTTTGGGATACTGTATACATATGATATTTTTGGGATACTGTATACATATGTGTGAATAGGAGCTGTATAAAATACTTTATATTTCTTGTATTAAAAAAATTAAGTTTGAAAAGGGTTCAAATGAAACTAGCACATGGTATAGATAATACATTTTTAAAGGAATGAAATTGAATTAACATATGGTTTTGATGAAGAACATAAATTGGGGTGCTATTTGTCGTATTTTCCTTTATTTCTGTAAATTCGTGGCTTAAATTAGACACAAAATAATAAACAAAATAGGTGAAACATCAGCTAGGTGTGTAAGTGGTATATGATAGGAATGTTTTTAGTTGGTATTTTGTTATTTCCATACATTTATTAATCATTCCATTGTTTTCTATAATATCATACAATTTATTTGTTTGTTTCAGCATTTTATCCAAACTTCCAGCTGCAAATTCCCCCTGCCAGAGTCGTAAAGAACTTCCCGTCCATATTATTTACACAGACATCGTAGGCCTGTGACAGTTTAAGAAATTTGTTAAGGAAGGATATGGAAAATTCATGTATTTGAGAGCTGGTATGCCCCTGCATGTAGTTTGCATGATAGGGCAATTTGATAAGATGCATCAGGTTTGCATGAATTATGTCTGTCGTGAGAATAATTTTATTAAAAGAGTAATTGCAGTATTCTCTTAATATAACAGAGGAGTTAGAGCGTACTGCCTTATAGTGAGACTGCTTTACAATGAAGTACATGAGAACGTTTTCCCTCATTATAATACAGTCTATTACCTAATACTGAAATTATATTATAATGAAGTCCATTTACAGTGTACCCTCATTATAATACAGTCTATTACCTAATACTGAAATTGTATTATAATGAAGTCCATTTACAGTGTACTCTCATTCTATTACCTAATACTGAAATTGTATTATAATGAAGTCCATTTCCAGTGAACCCTCATTATAACACTGACCATAAAGTTAAGTACCTTATAATGAGACTGATAGGGTATTTAGCATTCATTATAATGTAATGTTACTTAAATGTATATGATGGAGTATCTAGTATTCATTATAATGTAATATTACTTAAATGTATATGATAGGGTATTTAGCATTCATTATAATGTAATATTACTTAAATGTATGCGATAGGGTATTTAGCATTCATTATAATGTAATGTTACTTAACTGTATGCGATAGGGTATTTAGCATTCATTATAATGTAATGTTACTTAACTGTATGCGATAGGGTATTTAGCATTCATTATAATGTAATGTTACTTCACTGTATGCGATAGGGTATTTAGCATTCATTATAATGTAATGTTACTTAACTGTATGCGATAGGGTATTTAGCATTCATTATAATGCAATGTTACTTAACTGTATGCGATAGGGTATTTAGCATTCATTATAATGTAATGTTACTTAACTGTATGCGATAGGGTACCATATTTACCGCATATGTTGGGACACGAAAAAATAATTATTTTGTTTCGTGTCCCAGAACTTATGGTGAACTTTTTTTAAACCTACATCATGTGTCCCAAGACTTAGGAAATGAAAAACATGTTCAATTCCCTACCACCCCACCCCCCGCCAACAACTGGCCACACCGCATGTTACAATAAAATAGATAAATAAAATGCGTATTTCATCATAAAATAAAATAAACAAGAAACTAAACTTGTACTGTCATCATTTATTCACATTTTTTGTCGACATTAGCATTTTATTAAAGGAAAAATATATCCACAAACTCCGTATGAGTAGCACATGAATCCATTATCCATAGTGTAATAGCTTTCGTCAGACAAAGCAACACATTAGTCATTGACGTGAATATTGAGAAACGAATCACGTTTAGTTGTCCTCAAAGGTTTGAATGTTATGAAAATGAAAATTGGATCCCACAAAATCACATATGAATGAGATAGATAAAGAAAGAGTGAGAATTATCAGCCCCATTGGTCGAAAGCAACTGACATTTACGCGTGATACGGTGTAAGGTAGAAAATAACCAAGAGTGTATTATATCCAGGGTAACAATATGACAATATCTCGCAAACTAAAATCATTATTAGAAATACATTCACTGTGAGTACAAATGACAATCTTTTTGATTCCATGGGATACAAAAAGTATTATTGAAGCAATTTAATGCTGTATATAGTATTTACCGAATAACTCGAAACCAGTTTGTATCAATTATGACTGCATACGGCATATAAATGAAAGCCCAGGTGTTGAATAAACACACCTTGTAACAGCCATAAACTCATTGTTTGAACTTACTGGCAGGATATCAAATACAAAGGTTAATTTATTACAAAACAAACCGACCCCGGAAGCTTACATTGGATTCCTATTAGCGTGGAGTCTTTTTTAACTATGCATGTGTATACAAAGTCGGCCGACATAGGGAAGCCAAGGAAAATGACCACATGTCTCGTATTAAGAGTGCAAATAAACAAACAGTTGTGGACTGTATTTTGAAAGCAGTCGAATCGCTTCAGGACAAGCCAGATCTGATCTGAAAATCATTTAAAGTTTGTGGGTACAGTCCTACCCATTTATATCGTTATCCTCGGGCCCGAGGAAATATTGTCGACATAGGCGGATGTTGAGATAAGTGGGAGGGGGGGCCTGAAAAAAAGATAACATGAAGATAGTATCAGTGTGAAATACACTTGTATATTGATAAATTACATTTTGGTTACCTTTGTGTAATAAAATCCAAATTAAAATATTGCATTGATCACATCCTGATACAAAATTCAACGTCGGCATTATCACATTATCAAAAAATTTCACAGACCTCTTTGCGAGATGTACATCCCTTAACTTCCTTACAAGCCAGATATTTTGTTTCCAGAAACTGTAAATTTAATTTGCGTTTTACCTTGCAGTTGGTAGCCATCGTAAATGTAAATAAAGTTAAAAACGAAACTTTCACAGCAAAAAAAATCTTGTTTTAATCACCGATCACTTTCAAATGTCTCGGAAACGCGTAATCCGTATTTTCACACAATTTTTATATATGGGATTCAGAAAATCACGTATGCAGGAGTCCTCTGTACGCATCAATTTCCTGGACTGTAAATTTAAGGGCTTGCTAATCCTGCTTCGACCACCTGTTGATTGGAAAATTGTGTTCATCAATTGATCATTTTATCTGTGCTGATATTTACAATCAGAAAATTCAGTGGCTGAATGACCCACAGATGTACATGCTGTCATTGTAAGAGTACATTTGAAGAACATGACTCACAAGCGAGGCGGCAAGATCAAAGACTTAACTAGCTGAAGAGTGGTGAGAAAATGTGCTGCTATGTTTTTTTGATCCGATCGCGACATCAAAAGCCTGGCGGCAAGATCAACTAATTGTTGAACAAAGTATGGGTCGGAACTGGCAGTTTGTCGACATAAATTATTAGAAAACAAAGTACAGTCACTATCTACTGGTATATCTCTCTCTGTCTCTTTCTTTTTCTCTCTCTCTCTGAATATATTTTTACGAAAAGTGAAACAAACAATACTCAGAGTTTTCTTTTTTAAAGTTTTACTTAATAAAATATACGTTTGAGTGCATTTTCTGACATACTTTTCAAATGATTTAAAAGGTGTCCCACAACTTACGACTTAAAAAGCTATGTGTCATAGAATATACAGTGAACAAAAAAATTACTTTCAAAATAAAATTATGGTGTCCCAACAAATACGGTGTCCCAACATATACGGTATTTAGCATTCATTATAATGTAATGTTACTTACATGTATGCGATAGGGTATTTAGCATTCATTATAATGTAATGTTACTTAACTTTATCCGATAGGGTATTTAGCATTCATTATAATGTAATGTTACTTAACTGTATGCGATAGGGTATTTAGCATTCATTATAGTGTAATGTTACTTAACTGTATGCGATAGGGTATTTAGCATTCATTATAATGTAATGTTACTTAACTGTATGCGATAGGGTATTTAGCATTCATTATAATGTAATGTTACTTAACTGTATGCGATAGGGTATTTAGCATTCATTATAATGTAATGTTACTTAACTGTATGCGATAGGGTATTTAGCATTCATTATAATGTAATGTTACTTAACTGTATGCGATAGGGTATTTAGCATTCATTATAATGTAATGTTACTTAACTGTATGCGATAGGGTATTTAGCATTCATTATAATGTAATGTTACTTAACTGTATGCGATAGGGTATTTAGCATTCATTATAATGTAATGTTACTTAACTGTATGCGATAGGGTATTTAGCATTCATTATAATGTAATGTTACTTAACTGTATGCGATAGGGTATTTAGCATTCATTATAATGTAACGTTACTTAAATGTATGCGATAGGGTATTTAGCATTCATTATAATGTAACGTTACTTAACTGTATGCGATAAGGTATTTAGCATTCATTATAATGTAACGTTACTTAACTGTATGCGATAGGGTATTTAGCATTCATTATAATGTAACGTTACTTAACTGTATGCGATAGGGTATTTAGCATTCATTATAATGTAACGTTACTTAACTGTATGCGATAGGGTATTTAGCATTCATTATAATGTAACGTTACTTAACTGAATGCGATAGGGTATTTAGCATTCATTATAATGTAACGTTACTTAACTGTATGCGATAGGGTATTTAGCATTCATTATAATGTAACGTTACTTAACTGTATGCGATAGGGTATTTAGCATTCATTATAATGTAACGTTACTTAACTGTATGCGATAGGGTATTTAGCATTCATTATAATGTAATGTTACTTAACTGTATGCGATAGGGCATTTAGCATTCATTATAATGTAATATTACTTAAATGTATGCGATAGGGCATTTAGCATTCATTATAATGTAATATTACTTAAATGTATGCGATAGGGCATTGAGCATTCATTACAATGTAATATTACTTAAACGTATGCGATAGGGTATTGAGCATTCATTACAATGTAATATTACTTAAACGTATGCGATAGGGTATTGAGCATTCATTACAATGTAATATTACTAAAATGTATGCGATAGGGTATTGAGCATTCATTACAATGTAATATTACTTAAATGTATGCGATAGGGTATTGAGCATTCATTATAATGTAATATTACTTAAATGTATGCGATAGGGTATTGAGCATTCATTATAATGTAATATTACTTGAATGTATGCGATAGGGTATTGAGCATTCATTATAATGTTATATTACTTAAATGTATGCGATAGGGTATTGAGCTTTCATTATAATGTAATATTACTTAAATGTATGCGATAGGGTATTTAGCATTCATTATAATGTAATATTACTTAAATGTATGCGATAGGGTATTTAGCATTCATTATAATGTAATATTACTTAAATGTATGCGATAGGGTATTTAGCATTCATTATAATGTAATATTACTTAAATGTATTCGATAGGGTATTTAGCATTCATTATAATGTAATATTACTTAAATGTATGCGATAGGGTATTTAGCATTCATTATAATGTAATATTACTTAAATGTATGCGATAGGGTATTTAGCATTCATTATAATGTAATATTACTTAAATGTATGCGATAGGGTATTTAGCATTCATTATAATGTAATATTACTTAAATGTATATGATAGGGTATTTAGCATTCATTATAATGTAACCCTGAGGGTCATAGAGTATGCCACCTTAAATTGTGACCTAGTAATAATGAAGTAAATGACACAGTAATCCTTAATTGTTACACTGACCATTGGGCCAAGGAGTTTAGTATTATAAAAAGAAAGTGACACATTTAATATTACTAGCACTTGAAGAAATAAGACATTCTTTTTAACAGGGACCTTGATAAAATGGAATGCCTATATTGTGATGCAGTATGTACTGCAAAACTTCCATGAAGTGATCCCTCTGTAACCTGACCATGTCTGACCACATATATTATGATCCCTCTGTAATCTGACCATGTCTGACCACATATATTATGATCCCTCTGTAACCTGACCATGTCTGACCACATATATTATGATCCCTCTGTAACCTGACCATGTCTGACCACATATATTATGATCCCTCTGTAACCTGACCATGTCTGACCACATATATTATGATCCCTCTGTAACCTGACCATGTCTGACCACATATATTATGATCCCTCTGTAACCTGACCATGTCTGACCACATATATTATGATCCCTCTGTAACCTGACCATGTCTGACCACATATATTATGATCCCTCTGTAAACTGACCATGTCTGACCACATATATTATGATCCCTCTGTAAACTGACCATGTCTGACCACATATATTATGATCATGATAAAGTATTTGTCATACCACCTCATTAAATTGGAATAATTAATGGTCCTTTCCAAGTTTCTTTTAGCTATGGTTCTCTTTCCTGATAGAGTAATACATGCAAACTAACCAAAAGGGACAACAGTAACAGCAATATACTGAACCTAACCCAAATTTAAACCTAAATCAGTATGTTTTTTTTATTCAGATGTTCTCCGAATTCAATGGCTTTTTGTTTGGACTGTCACAGAAATTTATTACATTATCTGAATTGTATTGCCCAATATGAATTCTATTGCCTAATATGAATTGTATTGCCTAGTATGAATTGTATTGCCTAATATGAATTATATTGCCTAATATGAATTGTATTGCCTAATATAAATTGTATTGCCTAGTATGAATTGTGTAAGATAATGAAAATGGTACAAATTAAAATTGTACAAAAATGAAAATTATACAAATGAAAATTATACGAGTGAAAATTGAACAAATGAAAATTGAACAAAAATGAAAATTCTACAAATTAAATTTCTACAAATGAAAATTGTACCAATGAAAACTACAAATTAAAATTCTACAAATGAAAATTGAACAAAAATGAAAATTCTACAAATGAAATTTCTACAAATGAAAATTGTACCAATGAAAACTATACAAATGAAAATTCTACAAATGAAAATTGAACAAAAATGAAAATTGTACAAATGAAAACTATACAAATGAAAATTATACAGCTTCATACAAGTTGTATGGTCTAATGTAGTTTGTACAGCCTAATGTCAATTGTAGAACCTAATGAGAGTTGTGCAGCCAAATATGGGTTGTACAGCCAAATGTGAGTTTGACAGTCAGATTTTAATGTTTCTAGGATACTTTTGATGACATGCCTGGTCTTTAGATCTTTTCGAGAAAACTATACCACATAGAGAAATAATCAGAATCCATTAGGTCTTTTCTGTTTCACTGTAATTGTGTTGGAAACACACATCAGGATAACATAACATTGTATTTTCTTACTCACTTGATACATATTGTATGAAAGCAAGGTGATCAGTCATTTGTGAATAATCATGTCAACATGTGACATTGCTAAAAGATTTCTTTTGATGTACAGGTGGTCCTGAATAAAAATGGTTCTTCCCTGATGTTTACTTTAACCAACACAATGTCGAGCTTAACAGTTTGTTATTGCTACCCTTTTTGATATCACTATGTGTTTTTCATTAATAGAGTTTTAATAATGATAAGTTACCTTTGAATGAAAATGGTGCTAATATCTATGGCCACCACGTCAGCAATCATACAGGTCCTGTTACTGCTACTCTTCTAGTCATATTGGAAATAAGTTTTCACCAAAAGACTGCTTATAATTTAAAGTGATGCCATCCAATATGGCAACCACATCAGCCATCATACAGGTCCTGTTATTGCTACTCTTCTAGTCATATTGGAATTGGGTTTTCACCAACAAACTGCTTATAATTTAAAGTGATGCCATCCAATATGGCAACCACATCAGCCATCATACAGGTCCTGTTATTGTTACACTTCTAGTCATATTGGAATTGGGTTTTCACCAAAAGACTGCTTATAATTTAAAGTGATGCCATCCACTATGGCCATCACAGCAGCCATCTTGAAAATCTTGTTATAACTACTCCATTTGAATGGATGATCATATTTGTGGAGGGGGTGTGTCAATAAAAGATTCATATGATGTCTTTTTGGTTTTAAATAATTTTTTTTGCCAATATGACACCTATAATGGCTACAACAGCAACCATCTTGAAAATCATGTTATTGTTACTCCTGGTGAGTTTATGATCAAAACAACATGGGTTTTCAATAAAAGACTTCATATAACATCAAATTAAATGTAAGTGAAAATGGTGGCTATCTGACATCTAATATGGTTGCCACAAGAAATGCAAACTTGAAATTCTAATAATTGCAACTTTCCTCACCTCCTGAATATAAGTTATATCAGCATTGGATTTTCATGGGAAGACTTATTGTAGTGTCTAGTTGATCTTAAATTGATCTTATTTAATGAAATAAGATGGTCTTTGTTTATATTCATGATGTATTTTATCAGTACTTTATTTTCATTTGCAGGAAGTATGATCACCTAGAAGATTAGAATCTTTTTGTAAATTTTCACCCATGTTCCCAGAGTTACATGTACAGTCTTGTTTTATTACTCTAGCGCAATCACTACCAAAAACAAGACAGAAAACCATATTATTAATGCATTTAGTTTGAAGGTCCCTTCCTAAAGTAATTGCTCTGTACTTTACATACAGTACATTCTTGTCGCCAGACAGCTAGTCTGAGCACCTTAAGCAGGGTAAAGTTTGTTTTGAGAGTACCTTTCCTACCAGAGAGAGCATTTTATTTACTCCATTTTTGATATCGGATAATATGTGCACTACAAGCAAAATATGAATGATGATATGTTGATGCATAATATGTGATTGTAAAAAAAAATACCTTATGTCATTGGATAAAATTCAGAGATTTAAGGCAGGGCATCCCCTCAGTGAGGTTAAATTTCACCCCAGAGAGGTCAGGGTACAACCTTAGGAGGGCGTCATGCATTGCCCATTAGCAGGCTAGATACAACCCTGTTTAATTTGTCCTTTGTGTAATGCACATTTACCTTTAAGCATTTTAGACTCCAATCACCTTCAATATTAGCAGGTCAGGGTCTATGCTACTTGTTCTGTGATAAAGAAAGGACAACATAGACACCGATCTATACAATTATTTCTTCAGAATTTTTATACAGCTGGGTTATTTCTGCTCTGACACATTCATTCCCGAGGTGGGGGGTGTCCTGTTTTTAAAGAGGACATTTAACTGTCTGTACAAAACAAGAATAGACAACTTATTTCTTCAGAAATGTTGGTGATAAATAACTTTAATAGAATAAGGATATATCTGTAACTATTGAGCCACATTATCGGCACAGTGCCTGTTTATATTGGCTTTACATAATGTGAGTTATAACTGCAAGTAAAAGCAGAGATATAGCCATCAGATAATACAATTAAGATTTTTGCCATTGTCATGCTCACCCTGTAAGGTAGATGAAATAATGGTCTCTCAAGACAGGTGTCTCTTACAACAGGTTGTAACATGAATCAATAAGTCTGTTCGTGGAACTTTTGGTCTCTTAAAACAGGTGGTCTCTCATAGCAGAGGTCTCTCAAGACAGGTTTTACTGTAAAATGTTTGCATAATGGAAATCAAATCCAAAGGTCTGGTTTGGTTCAGTTTGGTATTTTATGCCATATCACTACTTTTAAGGTTATGTCATGCAGATCCAATTAGAGTAAAATTCTTGCTTAAGGATGCACCATGGCTGCTGATGTGGCAATGGTGGGTATTGAACCTGTATCCTTTTGGCTATGAAATCAGTGATTTAACAACTGAGTTGAGTTGCTCCAGATTAAAAGAACTAGACTGTACTTTATATTCAGTTCCAATTTAATGTTAAGAAAATCATTTACATGCTTGCATTGTTTGGTTAGTTTTGCAGTAATTACGGTTACTGTTGTGTTCTTTTTTATAACTGATTTTTTTCCCTTATAAATTGCAATATACAATGTACCCTCATTATAATGTTGTTGATGGGAGTGATTAATTTGAGTTCAGGTCATAACACTATGTAATCAATAAATCTGTACATGGAGAACCTGGTCTCTCAAGACAGGTGGTCTCTCATAGCAGGTCATAACAGTGGGTAACACTATGTAATCAATAAATCTGTACATGGAGAACCTGGTCTCTCAAGGCTAGTGGTCTCTCATAGCAGAGGTCTCTCAAGACAGGTTTTATGGTAACATTTTATATTTTCATTAGCAAAGAACTAAGGTTAGTTTTTATAATTGAAGTAATAACAAGTGATTGAGATCTATGGTATACCCTAATTACAAGAGGGTCACTGTAGGAAAGGTTTTATATATGATGGTATAATAAGAGCTTTATATTGAGGGACTGGATGCTGCATGGTTTTATTTATGTTGAATGTCCACTGTACTGCTGATTTATTTATTTTTTGAGGGGTTATCATTATTTAATGGTGCTGCAGAATTGGTAAATTACATTATCGGACTTGTAAAGTGGTCATATTGCTCTACATAATCATTATCATTTGCTGAGTCTGCAAATTATGTTGTCTCATCTTCGAAATGCATGAAAATGGGTTAACCACAAAAATTGGTACCCCACAAAAAATAATGAAATTGCAGTAATCTGTGAAACAATTTCAGATCCTTCACACATCAAACGAAGGTAATCAATGTAAGCCTTATTTTTTTTACATTTCAATATTTTACTAACCTTTTGTAGAGTTGATTACAGAGATAACACAAGCATTATTATTTCAAATTTCAATTTAAAATCATTTTTTTTTTGGCTTAGAGATGAGATTGACATTGCAAACATTTTGGTTATTGGCTGGGTAGGAGTGGGTGTCTGATCCTAAAATGTATTCATAAACAGAGACCAACTTTCAATATGAAAAACATAATCAAGGAGACGTCTGGGAACATGAAAAGCCGAACCAAAGAGGCCTGTTAGCAATATGAAAAAGGGGACAGCTAGCAATGAAAGTAACTCTAACAAAGGCGACAGCTAGCAGTATATGCAAAAACAACAGCAATATACTGAACCTAAACTAAGAGGAAGGCCTACAGTATAATAAACCTGAACAAAGAGGATGGCTAGCAGTATGTCAAACCTAATGGAGAGGACAGCTAGCAACATAAGAAACTTCAATAACGATTTCAGCAGGTAATATAAGAAACCTAAAGAAAGAGGACAGCCAGCATTACAAAAAACATTAACAAAGAGATTGGCAAGCACTACATAAATCATGCAAAGATGACAGCTGGCACTACATGAAACAAACATAGAGAGTAGCTAGCAAAATAAGAAAATTAAAGAGTGTAACTAGAACTTTAGGAAGGTTAAAAAAATAGAGTGCTGGTAATATCAGAAGGCTAAAAAAATAGAGCGCTGGTAATATCAGAAGGCTAAACAAAGAGAGCAGCTGGCAATATAAGAAGGCTAATAAAGAGAGCAGCTGGCAATATAAGAAGGCTAAACAAAGAGCACCTGGCACTGTAAGAAGGCTAAACAAAGAGAGCAGCTGGCAATATAAGAAGGCTAATACAGAGAGCAGCTGGCTATATAAGAAGGCTAAACAAAGAGAGCAGCTGGCAATATAAGAAGGCTAGACAAAGAGCACCTGGCACTGTAAGAAGGCTAAACAAAGAGAGCAGCTGGCAATATAAGAAGGCTAATACAGAGAGCAGCTGGCAATATAAGAAGGCTAAACAAAGAGAGCAGCTGGCAATATAAGAAGGCTAATACAGAGAGCAGCTGGCAATATAAGAAGGCTAATAAAGAGAGCAGCTGGCAATATAAGAAGGCTAATTGTTGCGTATATTGCAGGCAATAATATGTTCGATTCTAAGCAACATGCGGTTTTAACATAGTGTTGATGCCAGCCAATTTGCCAGACAGACACACAGACATGACCAATTCATTGATCGCTATGCTTTCTAGCTTAAAATGGATATGTTGTGAAACTAAAAGATGGACAGGTACATTTCTATGCATGATGGTTGAAGGTACAGGGAGATTTTTGCAGTTGAGCCATTATATTTCCCACATTTGACTTTAACTCATTTGCCTCTTCAAATAATGTTATGGCTCTTGGTTTAAGTCTTTATATCAGTACACAAGATTTTTCCTACTCTTCTGCAATGGGGAAAAGGTTTTAGTTCTATTCTTTTTTTCACTTTTTTTTCTGTAATCATTTCAAACACATATCTTCCATCTTTGTGTGATTTGTAACATATTTTTAATAATTTTTCAGTCACATCACTACGATGTCTGCAGTGTGGCGGTTTACAGTGATGTCTAGCACTGGGGCATCATGCAGCAGAATTTAGCATGATGTCCCACCCAATCAGATTATTTTGACATGACCCAGCTGTACAAATGTTCCTAGGAAAAACCTCGGAGTATTGGTTACTTACTTTCTGAGTTATTATAGTCAAAGGACAAACTTTTTAAAAACCAAGGTTTATAATGTCAAACATCTGAGGTTGACCTCAGACTTCCAAGGTTTATAATGTCAAACATCTGAGGTTGACCTCAGACTTCCAAGGTTTATAATGTCAAACATCTGAGGTTGACCTCAGACTTCCAAGGTTTTTGTAACCAGTACTTCGAGGTGTCCAAAGATTTCTTCGACATATCATCTGAGATGTCCTAGGACATATTGTCTGAGGTGTCCGAAGTGCCGACATTGTAATCTTTGAGTGCCTTTTTTGGCTGAACAATATTTAGAAGGATATGAACATTTCTGGTAATAGGATTATCATATTCATAATGGGAACAAGTTCTGGCGATTGATCAATCCACTCCATTATAATGCAAGTTTTGACAGACCAGTTTTCTTGAATCATTTTCAAAATTTATTATTATGGTGCATCCAAAATCATTGATAAATCGACTGCTGTGATTGGATAATTCCATGCCCTGCAACCAGTGGAAGAAAGTGAAAGAAATATTTCCCAGAACATTCCACAACTTAAGTGTTTTTAAATTTTCAAGCAGTAAGCAAGTAAATACCTGCTACGAACATTACGTAGGGTTCTTCATTTATCTAAATTTTGTTATATAAGATAAAATTATCACCCTGATTTCCGCAGACCAGATGTACCATATGAGGCTAAGCAAATAAATGTTCTCGGACGGATGACTGTCACTATTTAAGCTGCCAATCCTAGCACCTTTTCCTCGGGTTAAAAATAGAAAAATAAAAAAATATAAAAAATATAAATAATAATTCCTGACAGAAATTGAAGTTCTTAGTACATTATATATATATATATATATATATATCCTTAATTTGAAACCAATGCTATAGGAAATACACATGGGGTGTGGTCTCGTCAACATATATACAAAGGAGGCTTTATTAAAGCACTGACATTATCAGTGTTTGTAAGACAAGCAAGGTTAAGAAGCAGAATTCATTTACAAATGCATTTGAAGAAGAAAAAAATTGGAGAAGAAGGTATTGAATTTCAGAGATATCTTATACATGGATAAATTTGCCATGCATTTGCATTTGTGAAAATATTTGTGTCCAAAAGATATATAAAGGGAAGAGATCATCTTCAGGTGTCAGAATTTAGGTGTGTAAATTAAGACAAGTTTGGGTTTTTATTTGATCATTTTACCACTCACAATTTAGCTACAATTTAAATTTTGACATTAATTTTTACTGGATCACTGAGAGGATAAATGTGGCTTTGCAAAGCTTAAATGGGGATTAGAAATGTTGGTTTTTTACTTGGAAAATGTATTTTACAGTACCTTGTTTGTCAGCATTTATGAATACTTGAATTTTGTATGAACTAAGTGCAAATAAAAAATATTTTACACTGGATTAAACACAAACTGAAATTATTATTTAAAATTTGTGTCTTCATGAACTTTGGAGGTCATTTTAATCATCAAATGCCAACTTTTTTTCCTAAAGTTTAATATTTTGTTAAGTCCCCAAATGGATTATATGTGTTTCAGAGATGGAATTAGTGATGTACAAGCAGAGATAACCCTTTTTTGTTGTCAGAAAGCATCACCTTAAAAGGGATTAACTTCCATTTAACTGTGCTATTATCAGCTTTCATATAAAAAATGATAATTCAAAATAATGCCATGCCGATCATCCATGCTATTTGCTTCAGACTCTTTATAATTAGTATTCTCATATCTAATGTGACAAATAAACAGTTTTACAGTTTTTTTCAGAAAAGTTTTACACTAATGTATTAGTTTATTACACTAATCATGTAATAGTTTATTACACTAATCATGTAATAGTTTATTACACTAATCATGTAATAGTTTATTACACTAATCATGTAATAGTTTATTACACTAATCATGTAATAGTTTATTACCCTTCTAAACTGGAACTTTAAATTATTATTCCTGTAACTAACACATAAACACAAATTTTAAGAAAGATATCATGTGACCCTTTAAGCATTGAAGAAATTATTTTAGTATCATTTGTTAGAAAATATATTTTTACAGTCCTGTGTGGTTACATCATTAGAATTGTAACCACTGTGTTAAACTAAGATGATCGTATGAAGTCTTTAAAAGTGTATGTGTGAATGATAAGAATTTTTCTAACTGGGATTCCAGCTTTTATATATATATATATATATATATATATATATATATATATATATATATATATATATATATATATATATATATATATATATATATGTTTTAGTTCTTTATCTCATATTTTTTATCTCCATGTAAATAAGATATAAAACCAATATCTGCAATCCTGTTTGGCACCATGATGCCTGAACTGAGATGATACACTGTTAAAACCCATATTAATAAATCAACATTAAGTAAATATTTTAATTCAAATCTTAAACTTGTTAGTTCTTTTGGTAATGACCGACATTAATCATTTTAATAAACTGTACAAATATGTTCTGAATAAATATAGAGAAATGCAGTTACAACAGACAAGGTCCATTTCCTAGCTAACAATTTTCTTAGTCTACATTTCCAAGATATGTCTAAGTTAAAAAAAATTCTCATGTCAAAGGCTTTGGCCAAGGTATTTCTTAGGTTTTCTTTATAATACAAGATAATGTTTGAGGATTTGCTTACAAAACCTTGGACAAAATATCAGCATTGTCATAGGTTTCCCAGATTTTCCTAGGAAAATGATGGAAAAACCTCGGACGTCCATGGTTTTAGGTCGACATTCCAATTATAACCTCAGAAATTGTACAGCCGAGGAGGCTGACAAGTCCTATTACTAGCCTAAATGCTGAGAGCCAAGCGAGGCAGCTGTTAGTATCATTGGAGATAAAGGGATGAAACACACACAGTGTCCTATCTTCGACGTGAATGTCACAAATAATCATTTTTAAGTTTTCCATTGTACTTTCCTTTCCAGTCTGTAACTTCCAAATCAATAGATTAAATAGATGAAACTTGATATAATTAATACATCATTACAGAAAAGTGTTATGCATTCCACACTGGAGAGGGGTGGGAAACTGTCTTCAAGATCTCTCTCACATGTCAATAATTGTTAGTTTGTCACACTTTTGCTCCAATTTAACTCAACTTACATATGGATGAAACTGATAGGCATGTAAATAATCAGTTGAAAATGCATTATGATGTATCAGGCATTTTCTTCAAGATGAATGTCACAGCTGATAATTTTAAAGTTTTTAATTTTGTAATGCTTTATAAAGCCAAGGCTGTGCATAGAGAAGCTTGGTATGCTTACTTTTTTGCAGTTTTAACAGCGTGTTACACAATGCCATGTTTTGCTGTAATGATATTTGTATACCTCTTTCTGCACTTCATTACACTACACCACTCCCTAGATAACACGCACCCTGATAACTCATGAACCCACTTTTAACACATTCTCTGGCGTAGATTTTTTCCAAAGAAAATATATTTTAAATATCTTTCAAAATATGCTGAACCTGAAAAAGTGCCAAAAGTCTTGGTCAATTAAACCTTTATACATTTCACATTTTATCATCAAAAATGGTGATTAATGCCCATAAAGATAGATTCCATATTATGAAATTTGCAAGTTCTAAATAAGATATCACATATTATGTTCGGGTTTATTTGTTGATAAATGGTCATCTATACACCGTAAATAAACAGTCTGGTGATATAGTGGTCAATGAAAATGTCTGTCAAATGCTAACAGGTGGCAACAAGAGTGAAATAAACAGCAATTAAATATCTTGCTATGTGAAATTCACATTCTAATCCTTTATTTCTGTTTCAGTGTAAACATTATAATTGCATTGTTGTCAAGCAAATGATAAACATTTGAAGAGATTATACATTTCACTGGAATGGGGCACATGTGAAAGATTCTGTATATTGCACGGTGTAAAAATACTGATTTTATTTGATGTAATGATACAATAGCCCTGAGAAATGTACTTGAAAACATTCAGATGTTTTGGTCATTATTGCATTCCTTTGCATGATATTATGATGTTCAAATAATTTGTGATGTCATTACATGTTATTACACATTTTATGTATAAACGTTCTGTATGTATTAATATATAGACAACATGGTAGTCATGTTCTAAATACTTTGATAGCGTTAATGGCAGTATCATCAATGTCTGAAAGGTGATGTGTTTAAGTTTTGGAAGGTTATATACTTTTCCAATAATTATAGTACAGTATTGAACTAAAACTTTTGAAAAATACAATTATTCCTGTTTTTTTCCCTACTTTGCCATCTGTGAGATGAAATATATGTCATTCACTTTGGAGAAACAAGTATGCCTTTTTTAAGCTCAAACATATTATCTGTCAATATGTATAATATATTGAAATAGCAGACATATTAGCTTATATCATATTGAAATAGCAGACATATTAGCTTATAGAATATTGAAATAGGAGACATTAGCTTATGGAATATTGAAATAGCAGTTATATTAGCTATTAGAATATTGAAATAGCAGACAAATTAGCTGGCAATATGTATATCATATTGAAATAGACATATTAGCTTATAGCATATTGAAATAGCAGACATTAGCTGGCAATATGTATAGCATATTGAAATAGCAGACATATTAGCTTATAGCATGGTGAAATAGCAGACATTAGCTGGCAATATGTATATCATATTGAAATAGCAGACAATAACTGGCAATATGTATAGCATATTGAAATAGCAGACATATTAGCTTATAGCATATTGAAATAGCACACATTAATTGGCAATATGTATAACATATTGAAATAGCAACATTAGCTGGCAATATGTATATATTATTGAATTAGCAGACATATTAGCTTATAGCATATTGAAATAGCAGACATAATAGCTGGCAATATGTATAGCATATTGAATTAGCAGACATAATAGCTGGCAATATGTATAGCATATTGAATTAGCAGACATATTAGCTGGCAATATGTATAGCATATTGAAATATACATATTAGTTGGCAAAATGTATAGCATGTTGAAAAAGCAATTTCTTATGGTATTCTGTGTGAAAATATCATCTATTTGCCATTTGTGCTTTAACACATGCCACCAACTAAGGTTTGTTTTGGTTACCACTCACCAGATTAGTATTAATAAAGCATAAATATTAAAGTATTATCTCTGCTTATATTTAAAAATTTATTTATCTTACACTTGCATTTATCCAAATATTTTAGTGCAGTAGTCATTGAGAGATAAATGGTAGTAAACTTTGACTTTGTCACATACTTGGTAGTGGTCATTGTGATATTTATTGTAAAAAGCGTAGGACAATTGGGTTTAATTTCCTATATTTTCTGTGTAAATATCTGTTCTTAGGGCCTAATTTATTTCAAGAGCCCAATACTTAAAAAATTACACCAAAATAATTTTATATTATAAATACTTGGGATGATCATACATTACAACAAAATATTATTTTGAGTATTTTCCTCATTCATGGAGTATCTTTTTAATTCCAGCTGCCTCTTGTGGATAATAGATACCTTTGGCACAGAGCCAGCAATTAACCATCAACAGTTTGCAAAAAAGAGGAAAAAGTTTTCATCATGGGGAGGCCAGAACCTTCAACCACAACAGTTTTTCAACATGTTCCGTAAGCAGTGTATCCCTTATCTCTCAATAGCATATGTGACACACCATGCCCTGGTTAGAAGTTAATTTTAAATATGCCAGTATGATTGGAATTAACTCACTGTAATATCATCACGCTTGTACGATTGATGCTTGCAATACATTTAGCAGTCATAATAGTAACACATTTTGTCCCTTTATGAACCAGTAATTCAATTTCACAACTACACAGCAATTATCAGCTACCTCTTGAATTGATGGTCATATCAACATGTGTTTTTTCACTAAAAGACTTCTTACATCTTATTGGTCCTGAATGAAAATGGTGCCATGTTGACATTGATATGGCCAACATGGCAACCATTTTGAAAATCTTGTTTATGATACATCAGAATGGAAAACATTAGTATGAGGTTCTCAGTACAAGACTTTATATGATGTCTATGTGGTCTTCAATGAAAATTATTCCATCTGGACATCCAATATGGCTACCACAGTGGACATCATGAAAATCTTGTTATTGCTACACTGTCGGAATGAATGGTCATTTGTGGTTTTCCTCAAAAGACATAATGTCTGTTGTTTTGTTGTTATAGGGTTTAACGCCATTTGTTTTAGCACATGATAGGCTATACATGGCGGCCAGCATTATTGGTGGAGGAAGAACCAGGGAAACCCCCAGAAAGAACCACCGACCCATGAGAAGCTAATGGCAAGCTTTCTCACATAACTACATTAGCCGAATCTTAGACTTGAACCCACGCAGACAGTGGTGAGACGGCAGTGATCTGTAACAGAAAGCGCTTTAGACCACTCGGCCACTCGGTGCCCCCGACATGATGTCTGGTTAGGTTCTTAAATGAAAATGATACCAATCTTATGTTCAAAATGCCCACCAGTCATTTTGAAAACCTGTTAGTAATACTTCTTTTGAACAGAAAGTTATTTCTGGAATTATTATGGTATGTAGTTGGGCTTAAATAAAATTGTGGCAATATGGTATACAATATGACTGCCACAGTGGCCATCTTGAAAAATTTTATAGTTACTCTTCCCTGCTGAAATGTCAAATGATCTCGATTTTTAATCAGAGGGCATCTTTTTAAATGAACATAGTGTTGGTCTAATATCTATTGTGGTCAGCATGGCAGCTATCTTGAAAATTGTATTATTGTTAAATCTTTCTAAATGGAAAGTCATACTGTGAAAAGGATAGTCATATTGATATCAGGAAAATCTTATTGATATCAGGAAAGTCCTATTGACATTAGGAAAGTCCTATTGACATCAGGAAAAGTTTTCTTGACAAAGGAAAAGCCCTATTGACATCAGGAAAGTCATATTGACATTAGGAAAGTCATATTGACATCAGGAAAGTTCTCTTGACAAAGGGAAATTCCTATTGACATCAGGAAAGTTCTGTTGACAAAGGGAAAGTTTTATTGATGTCAGGAAAGTCCTATTGACAAAGGGAAAGTCCTACTGACATAAGCAAAGTCCTATTGACATAGGGTTTCACCAGAAGAGTAATTATGATGTCTTGATGGTCCCAAATAAAGATATGGCTGATCTCAATTCAGATATGGAGGCCACAATGAACATATTGAAAATCTTGTATCTCATTCTCCTGGGATGGTTATATCATTATGGGAGTTTTACCCAAAGTCTTGCAGTGGTGTCTTATTTGTCTTAAATGAAATGGTGCCAATCAGCACAGTTAAAATGAAGCAAATGTCATACCTCAAGTTCCTGGTAATTCATTTCAGACAATTGAGCATCAGTACCTTTAAAGAACTCTTGTTTACAATTAGATAATGCATTTTTGTGAGCACAGTATGACAAACATTTTGATTTACATCTTAATCATGTAGACGCTTATGTCATTTTTATCATGTCAGATGTCTTAATCATGTAGACACTTATCATGTAATTTTTATCATGTCAGATGTCTTAATAAAGTAGACACTTATGTCATTTTTATCATGTCCGATGTCTTAATCATGTAGACACTTACCATATCTTTTCTCTTAATCATGTAGACTTGTATCATGCCATTTTTATTATGTCAGATGTCTTGATCATGTAGACACTTATGTCATTTTTATCATGTCAGATGTCTTAATCATGTAGACACTTATCATCTCTTTTGTCTTAATCATGTAGACTCGTATCATGCCATTTTATTGTTATATGTCTTGATCATGTATACACCTGTCATGCCATTTTTATCATGTCAGCTGTCTGAATCATGTAGACACTTACGCCAATTTGTTATCATGTCAGATGTCTTAATCATGTGGACACTTACCATGTCATTTTTATCATATCAGATGTCTTAATCAAGTAGACACTTATCATGCAACATTTTTATCAAGTCAGATGGCTTAATCATGTGGACACTTAATCATGCCATGTTTATCATGTCAGATGTCTTGATCATGTAGAAACTTATGCCATTTTTATAATGTCAGATGTCTTAATCATGTAGACACTAATCATGCCATTTTAAGAGGACCTCAAGGGAGAATAGTACTTGACTAATGAGTCACCCTCTATAAATAAAGCATTATCATTATTATTATTATTATTATTATTATTATTATTATTATTATTATTATTATCATGTCAGATGTCTTAGTGATTCAGGGCATGTTCTATTATAAGGCCATATTTAAGTGAGTGTTCTTGTGGCAGGTAAGCACTGTTATTTCAAACCTGCATGGAGCATCTGTCACTTGTACTTATTATCACAGTGTCTGTTGATTAAATGTGCTGTCATTAAACATTGTCATATTTACAGTGTCTGTTGATTAAATGTGTTGTCATTAAACATTGTCATATTTACAGCAGGATCACTAGTACACTGATAGTATGGGACTAAATGCTTAAAATTTTATTGTTTTATTTTAAATTTTAAATTTTATTTTATTGGGATATGTTACACCATATCACACCCAGTCACATTATTCTGATACTAGAATGACAGTTTCTGACACTGGCCTCGTAAAGCTGAGAGCCAGGCAAGGCAGCTACTAGTTCCATTTTGATATATCTGACTTGGCTGGTGTTTAAACACACAACCTCTCACAGCTTATGCAGATACTCTAACCACTTAGGCCAGTGGAGAGGCAAATTGGTATTTTGGTATTGTATACTAGGTACATGTTGTGACAGTGTGTTGTGGCCCTAACCTTACATTTTTTTAATTCATTGACATTGACACCAATTGATCAATACTTTCATGAGTCAAATGTGTCTTACCAGTGTCTAGATAAAGGACTGTTAAACAAAGGATAGACATATCATGTGGCATTCATTGTCATTACCATTGTCTAGATAAAGGACTGTTAAACAAAGGATAGACATATCATGTGGCATTCATTGTACTTTTGTTGGCACATTTGAAGCTTTTCATTTTAAAGGGATTAGACTGCATCTGATTGTTCAAAATCAAACTTGTATATCTATTTTCTCTTGCCTTTTACAGCCCATAGCCCAGATAACTCCTTTATGGGTTTTGTGGTGGAACAGCATTTGAATGACAGTCTTGTCAATGAAATACCATGTGAGAACCAAGCTCTTGTGTACGGAAAAAATGAGTACATGTGGCAGGTCAGTAGTGATTCTTGTAAAATCCTTGCTTAAAAAGTTTACATTTTTCACCTGGAAAAATGTTTTATTTCCAGGTGATAAAACATCAAGTTATAAGATCTTTATGGAAGGATGATGGCTTCTCTTTTAAATTTTTGCCTCTGATCCCTATTTCAAGGGTACATTATTAGTTATTAGTACTGATCCCACAAGACGTCACAGAGGAAGAACTTGTGGTTGGACCAAGGCTCATCCTGGAATCTCCCTAACTCAGGAGACAGGCACTCTACCACTTAAACGTTCTGGGCTAATATTTCCAGTGCTACCAGCTACACTTTCTCCATGCCTCTTTACATGTTCCTGTGTCTTTATACTTCAGAATTTAGACACACACACACACACATAAACACACACACACACGCAGGCTGGTAGGCTAGCTGGCAGGATGGTACTCACACATGCACACATACATGCACACACACACATGTGTATGCATGCATACATCCATCCATCAAACTACTTACCTATTATGCATGCATCCATACCAACCTACCTACCTACCTATACACATATTTGCATATACCTGGGGCAATGGTAATAGTGGGCATATAAGGGTTGGTTTTGTACATCCCCCATTTCCCTTTTCAGAAGTATCTTAATCCTACCACCATCTCAAATTTCAGAGATGAAATCCTAATGAGTGGACTTGGTATTGGCCCGAGACATCCATATCATTTGCTGTGCTGTAGAAACCTTTTTGTTATATACCATTATCCATGCCTGTTATAGAAACCATTTTGTTATATACCATTATCCATGCCTGTTATAGAAACCTTTTTGTTATATACCATTATCCATGCCTGTTATGGAGACGTTTTAGTTATATACCATTATCCATCCCTGTTATAGAGACCTTTTTGTTATATACCATTATCCATCCCTGTTATAGAGACCTTTTGTTATATACCATTATCCATCCCTGTTATAGAAACCTTTTTGTTATATACCATTATCCATGCCTGTTATAGAAACCTTTTGTTATATACCATTATCCATGCCTGTTATAGAGACCTTTTTGTTATATACCATTATCCATGCCTGTTATAGAAACCTTTTTGTTATATACCATTATCCATGCCTGTTATATAGACCTTTTTGTTATATACCATTATCCATGCCTGTTATAGAGACCTTTTTGTTATATACCATTATCCATGCCTGTTATAGAGACCTTTTTGTTATATACCATTATCCATGCCTGTTATAGAGACCTTTTTGTTATATACCATTATCCATGACTGTTATAGAAACCTTTTTGTTATATACCATTATCCATGCCTGTTATAGAGACCTTTTTGTTATATACCATTATCCATCCCTGTTATATAGACCTTTTTGTTATATACCATTATCCATGATTGTTATAGAAACCTTTTTGTTATATACCATTATCCATGCCTGTTATAGAGACTTTTTTGTTATATACCATTATCCATGCCTGTTATGGAGACGTTTTTGATATACACCATTATCCATCCCTGTTATAGAGACCTTTTTGTTATATACCATTATCCATCCCTGTTATAGAGACCTTTTTGTTATATACCATTATCCATCCCTGTTATATACCATTATCCATCCCTGTTATAGAGACCTTTTTGTTATATACCATTATCGATGCCTGTTATAGAGACCTTTTTGTTATATACCATTATCCATCCCTGTTATAGAAACCTTTTTGTTATATACCATTATCCATCCCTGTTATATACCATTATCCATGCCTGTTATAGAGACGTTTTTGTTATACACCATTATCCATCCCTGTTATAGAGACCTTTTTGTTATATACCATTATCCATCCCTGTTATAGAGACCTTTTTGTTATATACCATTATCCATGATTGTTATAAAGACCTTTTTGTTATATACCATTATCCATGCCTGTTATAGAAACCTTTTTGTTATATACCATTATCCATGCCTGTTATAGAGACCTTTTTGTTATATACCATTATCCATCCCTGTTATAGAGACCTTTTTGTTATATACCATAATCCATGCCTGTTATGGAGACGTTTTAGTTATATACCATTATCCATCCCTGTTATAGAGACCTTTTTGTTATATACCATTATCCATCCCTGTTATAGAGACCTTTTTGTTATATACCATTATCCATCCCTGTTATAGAAACCTTTTCGTTATATACCATAATCCATGCCTGTTATGGAGACGTTTTTGTTATATACCATTATCCATCCCTGTTGTAGATACTTTCTTTTCTTATATACCATCATCAATTCCACTCTATCCTGTCCAATCACACTTCTTCTGTCCCATCTTAATCTTAATTTCTATTCACAAAATGTTGAGGCTTCATGGATTTAAATAAATTTAATCTAAAGCTTCACATTAGGAAGATCAAAGTCATGTTCAATTTTCACCAATATCTGACATAATTTAACAGAGTTATGGCCCATGTCTGATTAAGCCTTTGCTTTTCACTGGAATAATATAGGCAGGTGCATTACTGTCATATGGACATGTTTCTAGCTTTTAACTTGGCTGCACATATTAGTGATAACCCTGTGCTATATGTCATTTTCAGCATTTTCATCATAACCCTGTGCTATATATTATTTTCAGCATTGTCATCATAACCCTGTGTTATATGTTATTTTCAGCATTGTCATCATAACCCTGTGCTTTATGTTATTTTCAGCATTGTCATCATAACCCTGTGCTATATGTCATTTTCAGCATTGTTATCATAACCCTGTGCTATATGTCATTTTCAGCATTGTCATCATAATCGGTTTCTTTAGTCAGGTTAATAGAGTAAAAGTTTTGTTTTACTGTCACACATGACAGCTGTAAGTATTAAAGAACTTAATGTTCCTCACATAATTATAAACCATCCCATGGGATTGTAGGTCACAGTTTCCTTCATTTTTCACAAATGATTTGTTCTTAAGGTAGCCCCTTTGTGTAAAACCTCTTCCTTCCAGGCAAATTGTCAGCTATATGTGTAGTATTTTCATGAAACTTGGTCATAGTGTTTATTGTGTCGCTCAGAACCACATCTGTGAGTTATAGATCACAATAATCTACATTTTTTGAAGTCCCTGTTAGTGGAAAGTAAAAGCATTGTTACTTTTCCAGTATTGATTTATCTTTATCAAGTTTTTTTAGGCTGGGTTCAAGTTTTTTATTTGCATATATTTTCTACAACCCTTGATAGATTCTCATCATTTTGGAAATGAATCATTTCAAAACTATGTCAGTTTATTCCACAATATATCCACACACCTTTTGTTCCTTTGGATCAAAGTCCAAGTCATAGAAACATTTGTATGTGTTAGAATCTAATTATGCAGTAATGTACTGTGACATAACAGTTAGCACTGATATATGGCAATGTTAGAATTTAATGCTACATTAATGTACTGTGACATAACAATTAGCACTGACATGTGGCAATGTTAGAATCTAATGATGCAGTAATGTACTGTGACATAACAGTTAGCACTGATATATGGCAGAATCTAATGATGCAGTAATGTACTGTGACATAACAGTTAGCACTGATATATGGCAATGTTAGAATCTAATGCTACAGTAATGTACTGTAACATAACAGTCAGCACTGACATATGGCAATGTTAGAATTTAATGCTACATTAATGAACTGTGACATAACAGTTAGTACTGATATATGGCAGTGTTAGAATCTAATGCTACAGTAATTTACTGTGACATAATAGTTAGCACTGATATATGGCAATGTTAGAATCTAATGCTGCAGTAATGTACTGTGACATAATAGTCAGCACTGACATATGGCAATGTTAGAAACTAATGCTACAGTAATGTACTGTGACAAAACAGTTAGCACTGATATATGGCAATGTTAGAATCTAATGCTACATTAATGTACTGTGACATAACAGTTAGCACTGACATATGGCAATATTAGAATATAATGCTACACTAATGTACTGTGACATAATAGTTAGCACTGACATATGGCAATGTTAGAATATAATGCTACATTAATGTACTGTGACATGACAGTTAGCACTGATATATGGCAGTGTTAGAATCTAATGCTACAGTAATGTACTGTGACATAATAGTTAGCACTGACATATGGCAATGTTAGATTAGAATGCTGCTAATGCTGCAGTAATGTACTGTGACATAATAG
Source organism: Unio pictorum (assembly GCA_030141615.1). Classification (NCBI taxonomy): domain Eukaryota; kingdom Metazoa; phylum Mollusca; class Bivalvia; order Unionida; family Unionidae; genus Unio; species Unio pictorum. Next base: position 2,259,942 of record JARLTB010000003.1, read on the forward strand.
TCAGCACTGACATATGGCAATGTTAGAATCTAATGCTGCAGTAATGTACTGTGACATAATAGTCAGCACTGACATATGGCAATGTTAGAATCTAATGATACAGTAATGTACTGTGACATAACAGTTAGCACTGACATATGGCAATGTTAGAATCTAATGCTACATTAATGTACTGTGACATGACAGTTAGCACCGATATATGGCAGTGTTAGAATCTAATGCTACAGTAATGTACTGTGACCTAATAGTTAGCACTGATATATGGCAATGTTAGAATCTAATGCTGCTAATGCTGCAGTAATGTACTGTGACATAATAGTCAGCACTGACATATGGCAATGTTAGAATCTAATGCTGCATTAATGCACTGTGACATAACAGTTAGCACTGATATATGGCAATGTTAGAATCTAATGCTACAGTAATGTACTGTGACATAACAGTTAGCACTGATATAAGGCAATGTTAGAATCTAATTCTGCAGTAATGTACTGTGACATAACAGTTAGCACTGATATATGGCAATGTTGGAATCTAATGCTACATTAATGTACTGTGACATAACAGTTAGCACTGACATATGGCAATGTTAGAATCTAATGCTACAGTAATGTAATATGACATAACATAGATGTTGTAATGGCTAATAATGAAGCAATGTAAGCTGGTATAAGTTAGCACTGCCACATAGATGTGTTAGAGTCTTATGCAAAAGTAATGTACTGTGACATGACAGCACTGCCACATACATGTGTTGGAGGCTAATGCAAAAGTAATGTACTGTGACATGACAGCACTGCCACATAGATGTGTATGAGGCTAATGCAAAAGTAATGTGCTGTGACATGAGAGCACTGCCACATAGATGTGTTCGATGCTAATGCAAAAGTAATTTACTGTGACATGACAGCACTGCCACATAGATGTGTTAGTCTAATAATTCGGTAATGTAATCGGACATAACATTTAGCATTGCCACATTATGTTTGAGGCAATTGCTACATTAAGTCCTTGTTGCTACATTAAGTCCTTATTGCTACAATAGGTCCTTATTGCTGTGTGATAAACAGAATATCAGGCTCATTTTGATATACATGAAAATAATTCAGTGTTGCTGTAATGACAAAAAATTAAATATAATATGAACATTTGAAATGTTAGATCTTTTATAGCCAGAAATCATTTGTCTCTCCATTTAGGTCAAAACCCAATACCTAGACATTATTAATAAGTCTCTAGAAGTCCATGCTACAGTTTATATGGATGAAAGGTCAGATAAAGAGACAAACACAGCCAGTACCATTATCCCAAGCTATGTGATCAATCATGGCTTTCTAAATGGGGAAGATCTTCACACTCTTCTCAGGCAGTCTAATGTTAGTATGTCTTTGTATCTTCTTTAACTTTATTCTGATTTTTAAAACAAAAATTATTTGTATGTATATGAAAAGATATATATATATATATATACAATATTAATTATACGTTGCATAAATTCTCACAAAATTTATATTTTTTTTATAAGATAAGAATAAGCTCTACAACATATATGAGGATATTAATAATTATGGTTTCTTTTTTATTAATGGCTTATGAAAACTTAAAGGGAATGTACAGTGACTACAGCACTCACAACTTTTCCTACAAACAGTACAAGTATTACAGGACTCCCAGTCATTTCTACAGATGCTACAATTATTTCAGGACTCCCAGTCATTTATACAGACAGTACAAGTATTACAAGAATCCCAGTCATTTCTACAGACACTACATGAGACCCAGAGTGGCTGAGTGGTCTAACGCGCTTTCCGTTATGGATCACTGCCGTCTCACCTGTCTGCGTGGGATCGAGTCTAAGATTCGGCTTATGTAGTTATGTGAGAAAGCTTGCCAGTAGCTTCTCGTGGGTCGGTGGTTCTTTCCGGGGTTTTCTCTGGTTCTTCCTCCACCAATAATACTGGCCACCATGTATAGCCTATCGTATACTGAAAAATGGCATTAAACCCTAAAACAAACAAACAGACACTACAAGTACTACAGGACTCCCAGTCATTTCTACAGACAGTACAAGTATTACAAGAGTCCCAGTCATTTCTAAAGACAGTACAAGTACTACAGGACTCCCAGTAATTCTTCAGATAGTATGCATAATGCAGGACTCCCAACCAGTGTTGAAAACAGTACAAGTACTTCAGGACTTTCAGTCAGTTCTGTGTACATTATGAGCACTAAAAGCCTCCAATCTAGTTTTTAAGGCAATATGAGTACTTAAAGACTCAACCAGCTTTACAGGCAGTATGAGTACTAAAAGACTCAAATCCAGTTTTACAGGACATATGAATGCTACATGACTCCAACACAGTTCTTTAGAGATCATGAGTTTTATTTGACACATGACTTGCAGTCATTTTTATAGGCAGTTTGAGTACTATAAGACTCCCATCTGATCCTACAAACAATGAGCACTACAGAACTCCTAGCCAGTTATACAGTTGGTATGAGTACTACAGGACTCCCATCTGGTCCTACAAACAATGAGTACTACAGATAAAAGCCAATTGGCAAACTGTTATAACACATGGAATATTAATTTGATTGAAATTTATTAAATGTGTTCTCCACAGAATTAAATTCGCCATTTTTGCAATCATTTCATGGCATATACTGTTATTCGACTTATTTAATTATTTTCGTATTAAATAAACATTGTGTAAGATCCTTTGCTATAAATCTTTTCAGTATAAGACCATTCCTTTTATGAACTGAATATTTTTGCAGATCCCTTTGCATTGTGTAATAGTGAAATTATGTAACAGGATGATATACCTTATTATAGGGCACTCACTATAAGGTTGTATACTCAATGGCTACCAAGGATAGCATTACAATGAGAGTACTCTATGTTGACTTGTTATATTCTCTACAAGTGAAGTGAACCATTGACAGATGTTGACTTGTTATATTTTGACAGATGTTGACTTGTTATATTCTCTACAAGTGAAGTGAACCATTGACAGATGTTGACTTGTTATATTCTCTGCAAGTGAAGTGAGTCATTGACAGATGTTGACTTGTTATGTTCTCAACAAGTGAAGTGAACCATTGACAGATGTTGACTTGTTATATTCACTGCAAGTGAAATGAGCCATTGACAGATGTTGACTTGTTATATTCTCTACAAGTGAAGTGAACCATTGACATATGTTGACTTGTTATATTCTCTACAAGTGAAGTGAACCATTGACATATGTTGACTTGTTATATTCTCTACAAGTGAAGTCAGTTATTGACAGATGTTGACTTGTTACATTCTCTGCAAGTGAAGTGAGCCATTGACAGATTTACCCATCAAATGTTGCTCATTAATTTACATCCAATTAAATTTTAGCTAGAACAGCTTAATTGCATATTTTGATTGTCCTTAACATTAATTTTGAAAGAAGTTCTTCTTTTTTGACAGAAACAAAATGCTTAAGGTCAAGGATGTTGACAAGTAAATAAGATGAGGAGACATTGGATTTCTGTTTTTTTAATTGATGAGAGAAGAGCATGAAATAGAATATTTTCTTGAAGGGTAAAACTGATGAACTGTTTCTTTTTGGAAGGGTTAATACATTATGAAAGAAATTATTAACTTTGCCTTTAGTACTTTAAGTTGGCTTTTAAATTTAGATTTTGTTAATGAAGGTGTTGTTTATAATATTTTACTCCCACCCTTGGCCTTTTTCACTTGTAAATGATTGGCATGATTAATCACTGTATGCTGATATATATAAAATCAATTTTACCTCATTATTTACACACTTTGTGTTTTCTATTTAGACATTGACTGTATATATTTTAGCAACTTCTTTCTATAATGATGCCCTACATATGTTGTGTGGACTCATATATAGAGATTCCTTAACTAAATGTATCGACTTCTTTCAATATAGCTGCCTTACGTATGTTTTATGGACTGTTTCTTTACAGATGCCTTAAATATATGTGGGTACTTTTTACTATTCAGATGCCTTAAATATATTATGGGGACTTCTTTTTATTGAGATGCCTTACATATGTTGTATGGACTGTTTCTTTACAGATGCCTTAAATATATGTGGGGACTTCTTTCTATACTAATGCCTTAATATATTGTGTGAACTTCATTCTATTCAGATGCCTTCATATACTGTGTGGACTTCTTTCTATTGAGATGCCTTAATATATTTATGAACTTCATTCTATACATATGCCTTCATATACTGTGTGGACTTCTTTCTATTCAGATGCCTTAACATATTGTGTGAATTTTTCTTCACAGATGCTTAAAATATATTGTGTGGATTTATTAATGTACAGATGCCTTATTGTATGAACTTCATTCAAAGCAGCTGCTTTAAATATATTGTTTGATCTTCTTTCTACACAGATGCCTTACAAGTATTGTTTGATTATCTTTCTACACAGATGCCTTACAAGTATTGTTTGATTTTCTTTCTACACAGATGCCTTACAAGTATTGTCTGAACTTTTTTCTAATCAGATATGTAAAATACATTGTATGAATTTCTTTCTTTACAAATGCATTAAAAGATATTATATGGACTTCATTCTTTACAGTTTTCTCCAAATGCAATATTATTTGTTTTTATATTTCCTTTCAGATTTTTGTAGGGTTGGGAATTCCATATGAGGGACCTGCCCCATTTGAAAGCCATAGCCAATGGGGCCGTATTTCTGAACCCTAAATTCAGCCCCCACACAACCGCAAGAACAATGCCTTCTTCAAGGGAAAGCCTACAGAACGAGAGGTATTATTAGATGATGTCTTGGCCAGACATACTCGTCTAATTCCTATGATTTCATAGAAATTTTAATGTCATTGCTATTAATAGTACCTTTTAAAACTTTTAATTATAAAACCAGAACATTTTGGCAAAATGTTACAATGTGTACAACATATACAAAAACTCAAATGATGCCATTTATGAAAGTGGTTTAAAACTCACCTTCCTTCTGATCTGTACCTTGGACTTGTAGCTCTTTCATCTGTACGCCAGATGTTCATGCAATACCTCACTGAACTTGCGATTATTTCATTTGGATATACCAAATATACCAAAATAGACATATATTCTGTTTCTTATTATGGCATCTGTTGTATTTTTCTTTCTATTTAGGTAAGATATTTCTGTGGATTTCTATTTAGGTAAGATATTTCTATGAATTTGTGGTTTTGTTTTGTAATTTTGTAATATGTACATTGTTGTCATACCACAGAATATACTTCCAGTATTTTTTTTCAAAATATACTTGAAATATGTTTAGGTGGTGGTGGTTTGCAATTATTTTAGAAAATACGTTTCAAAACATTTTTGAATTAAAATTTTAAGCACTCTTTTCATCGTGGTAAACATGTTAGAAATAAGTCTAAAATTTTATTATTATTGTTATCTTGAATGGGATTAAGCCATTTTTATCAAATATTATTGACTAGTTCATGATCAGTGGTAAAGTTCTTTTAAGTTTGATTTCACTCCATGTATACTATGCTCAGCATGCATATATTTATGTAGTTAGAGTTAAAATCTGGAATATTCTCATGTACCGTAGTCCCTCCTGAAAAAGTATATCAGCATAAAATGGTTTCTGCTATGACACAGACAGTGTCATTGATTGCAATTCACTATAATTGGTTATTAAAGATCAGATAAAACATTTTTTAATGAAATTACTAGGTGAACTAAATTTGGAATAATAAACCCAACATACTTGATTAAAATCCGATATACAGTATTAGCAAATTAGTAATTTGGAATAACTTACCTATGTTGTTGTTGTTGTTGTTGTTTTAAGGTTTAACGCCATTTTTCAGCACACGATAGCTATACATGGCGGTCAGTAATATTAGTAGAGGAATAACCTGGGAAAACCGCCGGAAAGAACCACCAACCCACAAGAAGCTACTGACAAGCTTTCTCACATAGCTGCATTAGCCGAATCTTAGACTCGAACCCACGCAGACAGAGGTGAGATGGCAGTGATCCGTAAAGAAAAGCACTTTAGACCACTTGGCCACTCGGGGCCCCCACTTACCTACATGAAGCTATGCCCATCTTCGCAAGCCAGGCTTCAAATATGTTAATTTATCTACACCTTGACAGAATGGGCAGACAAGTGGAGCATACAACTTGAATGGATTCATAAATAAGCAATGTTCCACTGCTGGTCTGTGTTTGTACAAATACCTTTCAGTCAAATACACCTGTTTTGGCTTATCATACTTTTGATGTTTAACTTAAAAAGTATCCTTTCGTGGATATTTGCCTACTCCATTTCGGCTCACCACTGCTACACACTAATGGTTTGTTTGCATCACATATTAAGGGAGGCAACTTGCGCGATCCAAATGATTTTCTTTGGAGAGAGAACTAAAATATCTGATCATTCAACCAAGGTTAAAATAAGGTTATCATGTTGAAAACTTGGCTAGTGAAGCTAGCTATGTCATATTTTGTATAGTCCATGAGACCTGATGTGAATGCTCCAGCATGGAAAATCTTTCATTATAATTTTATATCAAAGACTTTTTCTTTTTTGCTACATGATCAGTAAAGAAATACTAAAATAGAAGGTTTGTTCAAAAGGTTCCTAAATCGATTATGATCTTTGATAGAGGACAACATAAATAAATTGCAATTTGTTCTGGAAATGTTATCAGTATAAGACAGGTTAACTATTATATTATACACTATTTAATTGTCTCCCCTGGAAAGTATTTTGGTGAAGGACAGCAGTATAAAACTTCCTTGCCTAATGATTGTTGTGTTGAAAGACCATTGTATAAAACTTCCTTGCCTAATGCTTGTTGTGTTGAAAGACCCCTGTATAAAACATTATTGCCTAATGCTTGTTGTGTTGAAAGACCATTGTATAAAACTTCCTTGCCTAATGCTTGTTGTTTTGAAAGACCATTATATAGAACTTATTTGCCTAACAATTGTGTTGAAAGAGCGCTGTATAAAACATCTTTGCCTAATACTTGTTGTGCTGAAGGATTATTTTATAAAACTTCTTTGCATAATAATTGTTGTAGTGAAGGACTATTGTTTCAAACTTCCTTGGCTAACACTTTTTGTTGTAGTGAAGGACTATTGTATAAAACTTCCTTGACTAACACTTGTTGTAGTGAAGGACTATTGTATCAGATTTCCTTGGCTAACACATGTTGTTGTTGTGAAGGACCATTGTATCAAACTTCCTTGGCTAACACTTGCTGTAGTGAAGGACTATTGTATCAAACTTCCTTGGCTAACACTTGTTGTAGTGAAGGACTATTGTATATAACTTCCTTGGCTAACACTTGTTTGTTGTGAAGGACCATTGTATCAAATTTCCTTGGCTAACACTTGTTGTAGTGAAGGACTATTGTATCAAACTTCCTTGGCTAACACTTTGTTGTAGTGAAGTACTATTGTATAACACTTCCTTGGCTAACACTTGTTGTTATGAAGGACTATTGTATCAAACTTCCTTGGCTAACACTTGTTGTAGTGAAGGACTATTGTATAACACTTCCTTGGCTAACATTTATTGTTGTAGTGAAGGACCATTGTATAAAACTTCCTTGGCTAACACTTGTTGTTGTAGTGAAGGACTATTGTATCAAACTTCCTTGGCTAACACTTGTTGTAGTGAAGGACTAGTGTATCAAACTTCCTTGGCTAATATTTATTGTTGTAGTGAAGGATTATTGTATCAAACTTCCTTGGCTAACACTTACTGTTGTAGTGAAGGACTATTGTATAAACCTTCCTTGGCTAACACTTGTTGTTGTTGTGAAGGACCATTGTATCAAACTTCCATGGCTAACACTTGTTGTAGTGAAGGACTATTGTATATAACTTCCTTGACAAACACTTGGAACAGATTGGAATGGAGGAAGCTGGTTGTCAGGTCATCAGTGGTGCCTCTACTGTTGGCAAGACTAATGGATAGATAGATATATATAGATAGATAGGCTAACACTTGTTGTAGTGAAGGACAATTGTATAGTGTACTGCATTGTAAATTTGTTGACATACAAAATAGGTACTGAGTGGAGCTCCATTCATTGGGTTAAATTGGCTACTGGTAATGCCTCATTCTCTGATCAATAATGGGTAATGCCCATTCATTGGGTTAAATTGGCTACTGGTAATGCCTCATTCTCTGATCATGTACATATATTTGAAATGCATCTTTATTAGGCATAGTATTATATCTATGCAGTGAATGACACAATGTATTACTGTTATTCCAATCCGCTTCATATATTTTTCTCTAATTGGCACTTGTACAAGATACTTTTTGTATAATATAGGTTACAAGCCAGCACCCATATGCAGAGCAGTTCATTGGAGAACCGTATGTGTATACTATTGACATAGGAAATGAGGAGCAAGTCAGGAACACAATACAGAAAATACTAGATTTAGACACGGTTTGTTTTTAAAGTATATACATGTATATACACATGCACCATATTGTCTGAATGGTCACATGATGTAGAGTCACTATGATTCTGCCTATCATGTACACTATGATTCTGCCTATCATGTACACTATGATTCTGCTTCTCATGTACATGTACACTGTGATTCTGCCTATCATGTACACTATGATTCTGCTTGTCATGTATAATGATCACCTACTTTCCAAGGTTAAAGGCTAGGTGTTTCCTAACCAGATAATCATTCTTCTTACTCCTTTTAGTAGTCACTTTATTATAAAAACATTGACCAATCAGTGCATGCAAGTTTATCATTTGCTTCAAGTTGTTTGGATAAAGCTGTATCATGTGAATTGATATTTGAACATTTCTTATTTTGTTGAGGTAACTGAGTTAAGTAACAGGTTAATCTAGATATTGTGTGAAGTGAGAACAGCTATTTCAATGCATGCTTATACATGTTGGTTGCACACAAGTTTGTCTTCTGTTCACAGTCATGTGCAAGCAGTATATTAATAGTAAAATTAATGTTTTGTAAATGGTGTTTAAAAGCAGTGATTTCTTTTAAAGAGAGTGATAGAGTTAATTCATAGGTTGGATTAAAGTGAACAAGATGCAATGATTTCCTGTGGAACATAAGTTTGTGAGAGAACAAGATACAATGATTTCCTGTGGAACATAAGTTTGTGAGAGAACAAGATACAATGATTTCCTGTGGAACATAAGTTTGTGAGAGAACAAGATGCAATGATTTCCTGTGGAACATAAGTTTGTGAGAGAACAAGATACAATGATTTCATGTGGAACATAAGTTTGTGAGAGAACAAGATACAATGATTTCCTGCGGAACATTAGTTTGTGAGAGAACAAAATATTCATTGTTAGTGGGTTTAGTTCTATTTTTCAGTAGATGATAGACAATACATGGTGGACAAGATATTTTGGTGAAGGAAGAAAATGTTTCAGATCAGCAATATGAAACTTGTACAAACCCTAATACATGTTTAATTTCCTATCAGATTTTACCAAGGATGACAATTTGCTTTCATATGCAGCTACTGTGAATCCTCTGTATACACATTATAATATAGCAATCAATTGCCTTGTCAATCCCTTGCTGAGGTTGTTGATTTAATAAGCTCCAATCCAGCATACTATTTGTAATAAGATCACAGTTTTTTATCTTTGACAGCGAAAATTCTTATTTTTAATCTGATGCATAATGACTTGTTAAGTAAGTTCTTCAGTTTTCTTTAGTTTCAGGTTATTATGTCTTATGAATTTACCAAGAAAGGAATGAGAGAATATATATGAATAAAGTTTCTTTAGTTTCAGGCATACATACCATATGAATTTACAGAGGAAGGAATGATACATAGAATATATAGGAATAAAGTTTCTTTAGTTTCAGGCATACATGCCATATGAATTTACAGAGGATGGAATGATACAGAGGATGAATAGCTACATTGAGCATCAGAATTTCTGTCAGTTTCAGTGACAGCTGTCCAAGTGGCCACCAGAAAAAGCCATCACTCTTCTTTTTGGAGAACCCAACAAATCCTGTAAAGACGTTTGTTGGGAAAAAAGTGAATAACCCTTTATGATCTGTGGTAAAAAATCAGCGTTCTCTGAGAAGAGCCTTATATGTTAGTTTATGTGCTTGAAACATTAGCTTAGAGTTGAGAGGTATTGGTATAGCAAAATGCTCCAACAATAGTAAAGAGATGTCCATCATCCTGATTTGGGTGTGAATGTAATGAATTTCTGTGCCTGTTCACTAATCATGCCACCATAGGAAAAAAAATCACTTTTCTGTAAAACATAAACCTAAAAACTCAGAACTCAAGGTCAATTTGCAACATAATATCAATATCAGTGTCGGGCAAATAACATGCTCTTATTACCAATCATTTCCAGTAATTTGATGTGATATGTATTGTACATTGTGTTATATGTACAGTTTTGTGTGATGTGTACAGTTTTATGTGATATGTACAGTAACTTGGTGATATGTACAGTACTTTGTTTATGTAGTTTTGTGTGATATGTACAGTTTCATGTGATATGTACAGTAATTTGTATTGATGTGTAGTTTTTGTGATATCTACAGTTTTGTGTGATATGTACAATATTGTTTGATATGTACAATTTTGTGTGATATGTACAGTAATTTGTGATATGCAGTTTTGTGTGATATGTACAGTTTTATGTTTTAGTCTCTTGGATGGAGGGGGGTTATTTGTATTTCATGAACACATTTTAGCTCCTTATGACTTGTGTGAGAAAACGCAGTTCTTGGAAATATTTTTTGAGTTTGAAAGCTTATATTATTTGAAAAGTGTGTAATAATAATGATGTATTGCTGATTGTGTTTCAGTTGCCCAGTCCTTTTATTATTGGGATCATCAGTATTATGTAATAAAACCGATGGATTATCAATTGTATTTCATTAACCCAGTCATTTATTATATGGTGTTATCAGTATTGTGTAATAAAAATGATGTAATATCCATGGTATTTCATTAGCCCAGTCATTTAATATATGGTGTTATCAGTATTGTGTAATGAAAACGATGTAATATCCATTGCATTTCATTAGCCCGGTCATTTATTATATGGTGTTATCAGTATTGTGTAATACAAATGATATAATATTCATTGTATTGCATTAGCCCAGTCATTTAATATATGGTGTTATCAGTATTGTGTAACGAAATCGATGTAATATCCATTGCATTTCAGTAGCCCGGTCTTTCAATATACGGTGCTAGCAGTATTGTGTAATGTAAATGAATGTGAGCAAATCGAATGTGAGCAAATCGAATGCGAACAGCAAGTGAATTTATATTGTATCATATTTAGAAATTTTCTTTTCTGTTAACAGATTTTATTTGTGAACCTAGTCATTTTCTTCGCACAAATTCCATGGAAGCATTGAAACAACATGGAGCACCCTGTTCCACAGAGAAAGTAGCAATGGATATATTTTATCCTGCCCTAGATACACGGACTAATGACTGTATATTACAGCAAGATGAACTCCTTTTTAGCTGTATGGGAAAGCAAGAGAATCTTCGCAGACTGTGCCCGTGCCGAAACTATATTAAAGGATAAATAGCACTTTGTCAAGGCTGTGAGAGGTGATAGTACCAGACTGTTTTAATTCTTTATGTGAAAGGGACAGTACAAACATGACTTGTGGTGTCATGTTTAAAGTTGTAAGTGAAGTTTGGGTCTTCAGAATTGTTTCGTCCTATCAATGCTAATGGCATAGGGTTCAATCTTGTTACTAAATATAGTTTGTATTACTATAAACAATAACAAACATTTTAGTCTTACAAAAATGTAGTAACAAATATTGATGTAAATTCTCGAGTGATTTATAAAGGGAACAAATACTATGAAGATGGTTTCTTTGTAAAAAGGACCATGAATGACAGTATCTCTAAAGTTATGTTATTTTCTCTAGTTCTGTGTCAGTTAGTCTCACTTGAACTAAAGCCACTAGTAATTTCAGTAGTTTGATAATAATATTGTACACTTTTAACAAAAACGGCTACTTAGTTATCTATTGCAAAATAATGGAGCAAGAAATGTGTTCATTACATTCTGAATGTAATGCATTCCATAATTCTGTCATTATACAAACCAAATAAAAATTTATACTAACTGAGGTTAGGTGGTGATTGTGTCTCTACCTTTCCCAGGGAAAGAAGACATGCTGATTTTGTTTTTTTTCATGATCTGTCCAACCTTCCATTCATCATAGTTTTTTGTATGCAGAATTGGTCAAAACCTAATTAGCCATGTCTGACCAAATTTGGTAATTTAGATTACCTGGCTGAGTCCTGAGACTAGATTAGGTTTTGGTTATTGTGCCCATGCTTTTAACATTTTTTCATGCAGAAAATAAAATTAGTAAACGTATTAATAAGTTGATGATCTCTAGATTTTCCACTCATCGTAGCAATTTGTCATTTTTCATTTCAGATTTTTGTCACTTTTTGGAGTTAAGTATTTTTTAAGTAAGAAAGAATCACTTTTGGTAGACAATTGAACTTTGGTAAAGTCTGACTTTATTTCCCCATTTGTTTATACCCATCTACCGATTTCAATTTTGGAAATTTTGAATATGATAAAACGTGCAAAGAACTTAGTCGATTAATTTGTTAGTGTTTTTAATTTCTAACCTGACTGTGACCAAACTGGTCCTAACACAGCATCCTGTGTCTTTCATGCTTAACAGACTTTCCATACTAACATTGTGACGTAGTCCATCCTGTCTGGTAACTGCCAGATAATTACATAAATTACCATAATGTTAAGAGTTAAGAGTTCTATCAGATAATTACATAAATAACCAGAATGTTAAGAGTTTAGAGTTCTATCAGATAATTACATAAATTACCAGAATGTTAAGAGTTTAGAGTTATATCAGATAATTACATTAATTACCATAATGTTAAGAGTTTAGAGTTCTATCAGATAATTACATAAATTACCAGAATGTTAAGAGTTTAGAGTTTTATCCTTGGCACACTTGTACATAGAAATTACACTACTTGTTAAATCAATGTGAAAGGCAAATTGGTAATTGTCATTCTTTTCCATAGCTTGACTTGACATTGTAAACATTGTTAGCAGATGACTTAGTATTTTCCTTCTATGTACATACATTTATAGTCATGCATACACTCCTCTGAAAATGGACTTGTCCAGGCACTGGAAATGACTGGCGAACAGGTCATCTTTTACACCAAAAGCTTCCATTTATTATGAAACGAGCAGATGATAATGGTGGTAAGGTCTTACCTGGGCATGATCAGGTTTGAAAATAAATCAATAAATGATCTGACTAAATTATGTGCATCTTTTATCTCATTTATGCTTTTCATCTTTTGAAAATTGGTTTTGGGGGGGGGCAGGGTACAAACAAAAATGGAGGTATATGCAGACTATAGCATGCTTTTATTAATAAATACATGACTTGTTCAGATCTGCAGGCCATTTTTTAAATTATTCTGGTTTAGAATATTTTTAAGGTTCATGCACAGTGATACTTTTATTTACCTATGCCTTGTAAGTATTATTTGTCAAAAATCACACGTGAGAGCAAATCAGTCTGTATTTTTTTTAATATTGATTACAACATGTAAGCAAGCATATATGGTGGATTAATTGTTACTGAAGACATTTCTAGAGTACATTTTTTTTAAAAAAAAACATTTGTATCCTAGAAAAGTATTCCCCCTGATTTTCTGAACTATATTTCAAATAGGTTTGAAATATTGATAAGGCCTGAGTAATTGAAAAGAGGATTATGTCTAGAAGTTAGGGATGATTATGAGATCACAAGATTCACTTATTACAACTTAAACGGAAGTGAAAGAATTATTTGTAGCTGTGACTTTTTTTATTGAGACAATTATTGTAATTTTTCCCAGACCATTTATTATTAAGTGCAATTTTAATTATCATAGATGTACAGTAAGATGGTGAGAAATAAATGCCTTGTTCTAGACTATATTGTAATCATGTGATAATTATTGTCATATTTGCTGATGTATCAGAACCAGTCATTTGACTGTCAGTTATTGCTTAATGAGGAATGATATAAAAATGTAAATGAACCAGTCTGTTTATTTTCAATTATTGTTTAAGGAGGTATGATGCAAAACTGTTCAAGACTGATTTAGTTTGTTGTCAATTATTGTCTAAGGAGACGTAATGTAAACATGCTGAGGAACCAGTCACTTGGTTGTCAGTTATTGTGTAAGGAAACATAATGTAAAAGTGTTCAAGGACCAGTCAGCTTATTGTCAATTATTGTTTAAAGGAAGCATGACATAAAAGTGTTCAGGAACTAGTCATTTGGATGTCATTTATTGTGTAGTGAGACATGATGAAAAAGTGTTCAGGAACCACTCATTTGGTTGTCATTTATTGTGTAGTGAGACACGATGAAAAAGTGTTCAGGAACTAGTCAGTTAGTTATCAGTTATTGTGTAAGAAGGATTATTATTTCAATTATTGATGTGTTTGTCCCTTCCAGTGATGTCATCTCTTTTCCAGGTAATTTCAAATCAGGCCCTTTCTTAATTTGAGGTTAAAGAATGTGTGATATTTTGATTTTAATAGTAGCTTTAACATCTTTTCAGTCATATCACCATAATGTCTGTGGTTTGACAGTTTATATTGATATCTAGCACTGGGCCATCATGTTGTAGACCTTGAGTATAATTTCTTACCCTGTCACATTATCCTGAAACAAGGCCAGCCATTCCTGGCACTAACCTCTTAATGCTGAGCACCAAACAAGGCAGCTGCTAGTATGATATTTTGTCTGACCCTTAGCCAGTGTAGCAGTCAGTTTAGGAATGTATTCGCCACTGGAAGTATACCATTTAATAAGCTTTTATTCAGGCTGGCTTTTACATAAATTTAAAGAAGGGTGGGGAGTCAGTGCTAATGGAGAAAAGAAAATCATGTCAGATAAATGAAAACAAAATGCATTTTTTTAAAATAAGTTCAGACCATAATTTAATGAAGCATTTAGTTTTCACTGTTTGATTGGAGAGGTGGAAGAAGATGAATGCATGTCACAAGGTATAAATATGCACTGTCATTTCACATTTGTCCACTTTTTTGTCCAGTGTTGTCTACTCCGGAGTTTATTAATATTTTTTGTTTGTTTAATTTATTAGAATTTTTAACGTAGCTTTAAAAAAAATTTTAGTAATATTGCTTCGATGTCTGCAGAGGCAGTTTATAGTGATGTCTAGCACTGGGGCATCATGCTGCAGACATGTAGCATGATATCCCACCGAGTCACATTATCCAGACACCAGGCCGATCAGTCCTAACACTAACCTCTGAATGCTGAGCACCAAGCGAGGTAGATGTTAGTTCCATTTTTATAAGTCTTTGGTATGACTCGGCTGAGGATCAAGCCCACGACCTCCCACTTCCGCGACGAATACTCTAACCACTAGGCCACTTTAGCAGTATTATTAATATTAACGTTCACTTGTAAAATGTGATAACTACCATTACACACAGTACTTAAACAGATGGCAGAATTTAAATTCAGGTTTTGTTTTATTTAATTAAACTCAACCCTAAATATTCCTGCATGGGAGATTTCATTGGTTGGTGTTCATATAAAACATATGTATCAAACAGTTTGTATCATTTTGTTATTGTAAGCTCGGACTTGCACAATTTTGAAAGATATTTATTTATTGGTTACATAAATTTTGAAATCAAAGAGGTGCAAAAATTATAGATTCTTTTTATTATGTTGCAAAACAAACATTTACATTGTGTGATAAACTATTATTTTAATTTTCCTGGTTGGATCTATCTGACATTTCACTTTTATGTTTTAAGATTCCATGATGTGTTTTATAGTTATGGTGTCATGTGATATTTCTCTTGTGAAATATCAAAATTATGAATTAGATTTCCATAGAGTAGTGCCTTTTCTTTTTAACGTATTATTAAATATTTAGACATGACTCTACATCTATCAGATTGTTGTAGCATTTATGTCGAAATTTCCGTATTTTATTTTGTTTGATTAAATCAGTTGAAACAAACATTTAACCTTGCAAATTTTTATGGCTTTTTGCCACCAAAATTGTAAAATCTGGAACATTTAGCATGTAATATTTTCAAAGTAATGAAATGCTTAATTTCACAACATGAATATATTTTCATATAAGGTGTCTCCTTAGCAAAAATTGTTGATGATAAATTTCCTGTCAAAATACCAAATATACACACTTTTAAGTAATGACATACTGTCTGCCACTGTATAATGTGCTTGAAGATCAGGGACTTTTGTTTGTTCTTCTGGTTACTTGGAATAAATTGCACTGACCCAAATCTACTGGCATATTATGCAGACAGATCAGAATCTGTGAAATTCGGGGTCTGTGAAATGCACAGATTTGGGGTCTGTGAAATGCACAGATTTGGGGTCTGTGAAATGCACAGATTTGGGGTCTGTGAAATGCACAGATTTGGGGTCTGTGAAATGCACAGATTTGGGGTCTGTGAAATGCACAGATTTGGGGTCTGCACTTCACAGAGGATGTTTGTTTGTTTTTTATGGTTTAATGCCATTTTTCAGCACAATATAGGCTATACATGGCAGCCAGTATTATTGGTGGAGGAAGAAACCGGACAAACCCCGGAAAGAACCACCGACCCACGAGAAGCTACTGGCAAGCTTTCTCACATAACTGCATTTGCCGAATCTTAGACTCGAACACACGCAGACAGAGGTGGGATGGCAGTGGTTCGTATCAGACAACGCTTAAGACCACTCGGCCACTCAGGGCCCCTACACTTCACAAATGAACTCATATGGATGAGTATATATGATGCTGCTTCATACAGGTCTCTGTTAATGTTTTTTATATACAGAAGTTCATTATGCCAAAAGTGATATGTGTGCATTTTTAATTTTTCTAAAAACGTATCCTGAATTGGTGTTTTTTTCAGTTTGCATATTCCCTTCTACACAAGTATGTGCCACTAAAAAAGTGTGCAACATTCATGATTCATTAATTCCACCATTCTTTTCAATTTCATACACAGAAATTGGCCATTAATCTTTCACCATTCTTTTCAATTTCATACACAGAAATTAGCCATTAATCTTTTACCATTCTATTCAATTTCATACACAGAAATTGGTCATTAATCTTTCACCATTCTATTCAATTTTATACACAGAAATTGGCCATTAATCTTTCACAATATACATTTCACATTTTTGTGGAGCTTTTGCATTACCAAAGGAAGCTATACAAATAAAGAAAGTTTCAATTGTAATTCTTGATACTCTGTCTATAAAGGCGACAGAAAACTAGGTTAAAGGTTATATGTTAACTTGCACATCATGTTTGTATACCAGTGACTACATTTAATTATATTCAGATCTGACCCATTGTACATCATGTTTGTGTACCAGTGACTGCATTTAATTATATTCAGATTTGACCCATTGTACATGATGTTCTTATACCAGTGACTGCATTAAATTATGTTCAGATTTGACCCATTGTACATCATGTTTGTATAGCAGTGACTGCATTAAATTATATTCAAATTTGATCCATTGTACATCATGTTTGTATACCAGTGACATCATTAAATTATATTCAAATTTGACCAATTGTACATCATGTTTGTTTACCAGTGACTGCATTAAATTATGTTCAGATTTGACCCATTGTACATCATGTTTGTATAGCAGTGACTGCATTAAATTGAGATGGCAGTGATCCGTAATGGAAAGCACTTTAGACCACTCTGCTACTCGGGGCCCCTTATGTTACAGATAGTTTGTACAAAATTATGCACAGATGTGATCTCCTGCACATGATCTTTATTTATAGGTGAGTGCACTCAATGATGTGTAGATGTGACATACTGTAACCTGTATATTTGTGACCTTCTGTCCATGAATGTTATACACAAGTGACTTGTATAGAGGTTATTGCTTTAGCAGGTTAAATGTATTTTAATGTTTTTGACATTTTAGTCCAACCCACATTAGAGAAAATGACAAAAAGCAGTCATATATCCATGTGGGGAATATTGTTTTCTAAATTTGTTTTGGTTCTAGCTAAAGTTTTTAGTTTTCATTTATTTCTTTAACTGCATAATGGATTGTATTCACACTTGGATAATTAAAAAGCAAAATAGTTCATTCAGCATCTGACTGACTACATTTCCTGTACAGTCATGAGAAATTTTCATTAACATTTTGGTTCTTGTCTTACTATTAGGTTTCCTTGATGGACCTTTTTGTACTTTAGATGATTCATTAATAAACTTACAAAATTTATTCTGTAACATGCTTGCTTACCCTTTTGACTTTGCAATTAAGGTTAACCAAAAAATGATTTTAGTGTCCATGTGATTTCGCTTTTTTATATACTGCATTTCCACTTGATGAATCATTATGAAACTTAATTAAGTTAGTCTGTGATGTTTTGCTCGTCAACAGCACACTTTTTTCTCAGCAGTGCGTTGATCGTAGGCTTGGCATGACATGTTGGCCCAGGCCTTGTTCTGTGCTGCAGTAATAATAATTAGGAGTATTGTACACATATTCATCAAATAACAATTACAATAATAATCATGAGTATTGTACACATATTCATTAAATAATAATTACCGTATATTTATTGTTTTAACCAAATAATAACCCATCTGATGTCAAAGTTACATTTGCATGTTTATGATCTAAAATCATTTTTTTTAACACAGCATTTGTTCATGATTTCGCTTTAAAAGCAGATTTACTATGGAACAATTTAAGGAATGTATCAATCAGCTCTACAGAGATAAAACTTAATCTTAAATCTTATTCTAGTCATATGAATGCATTTGACAAGTATTTTATTGTTGTTGAGATAAATCACTTTTTTAAAATAATTGTGTAAAATAATTTTGTATTTTAAATCAAATATCTATTTTATTTGTCTCATAATGGAAAATGGCGTATTCCCCAGTACAGTGAAGAAAGCATTACTCCCCAGTACACTAAAACAAAATGTAGTACATTGTAGATTAAAACAAAATGTAGTACATGTGTACATTACATGGCATACATTATGTGGCTTTCATAAAGATATTGAATTTGCATTCAGTGTAGGAAAATGGATTTAATAAAAATTGTCCTTAATTAACAAATGCTCTTTATATTAAGGGTCAGGTCTAGATAGATTACTACAACTACATAAGCAGTAGATTACCAAAGAAGTTGTCATTTAATTGTAGAATTATTATCAGAATTACATTTAATGTAATTTGTGTAGCATTTTCCAATCCATGCTAATTGGGCAATTGCTGTGAGAAAGGCTAATACATCTCTACCATTACTATTTTACTTGCCCTGCCATGGTGGCTTTGTGGGTAGAGAATCTGTTTTGGATGCAGAAGTTGCAAGTTCAAATCCTAAGTCAAGTCTTACCACAAAATTTAGCAATTGTTTGACCAGCAGTAAATATGACAGTGGGCTTTTGGTTGCAGACAGCCAATGTGACTAAAGTAATTGTATCATACTTAACCAGTAGTAAATATGACTGGGTTGCGGACAGCCAATGTGACTTAAGTAATTGTATCATACTTAACCAGTAGTAAATATGACTGGGTTGCAGACAGCCAATGTGACTTAAGTAAATGTATCATGCTTAGCCAGTAGTAAATATGACAGTGGATTACAGACTGCCAATGTGACTTAAGTAAATGTATCATACTTAACCAGTAGTAAATATGACAGTGGGTTGCGGACAGCCAATGTGACTTAAGTAATTGTATCATACTTAACCAGTAGTAAATACGACAGTGGGTTGCGGACAGCCAATGTGACTTAAGTAATTGTATCATACTTAACCAGTAGTAAATATGCCAGTGGGTTGCAGACAGCCAATGTGACTTAAGTAATTGTATCATACTTAACCAGTAGTAAATATGACAGTGGGTTGCAGACAGCCAATGTGACTTAAGTAATTGTATCATACTTAACCAGTAGTAAATATGACTGGGTTGCAGACAGCCAATGTGACTTAAGTAATTGTATCATACTTAACCAGTAGTAAATATGACAGTGGGTTGCGGACAGCCAATGAGACTTAAGTAATTGTATCATACTTAACCAGTAGTAAATATGACAGTGGATTGCGGACAGCCAATGTGACTTAAGTAATTGTATCATACTTAACCAGTAGTAAATATGACAGTTTGCTGCAGACAGCCAATGTGACTTAAGTAATTGTATCATACTTAACCAGTAGTAAATATGACTGGGTTGCAGACAGCCAATGTGACTTAAGTAATTGTATCATAGTTAACCAGTAGTAAATATGACTGGGTTGCAGACAGCCAATGTGACTTAAGTAATTGTGTCATACTTAACCAGTAGTAAATATGACTGGGTTGCAGACAGCCAATGTGACTTAAGTAATTTTATCATACTTAACCAGTAGTAAATATGACAGTGGATTACGGACTGCCAATGTGACTTAAGTAAATGTATCATACTTAGCCAGTAGTAAATATGACAGTGGATTGCGGACTGCCAATGTGACTTAAGTAATTGTATCATACTTAACCAGTAGTAAATATGACTGGGTTGCAGACAGCCAATGTGACTTAAGTAATTGTATCATACTTAACCAGTAGTAAATATGACAGTGGGTTGCGGACAGCCAATGAGACTCAAGTAATTGTATCATACTTAACCAGTAGTAAATATGACAGTGGATTGCGGACAGCCAATGTGACTTAAGTAATTGTATCATACTTAACCAGTAGTAAATATGACAGTGGGCTGCAGACAGCCAATGTGACTTAAGTAATTGTATCATACTTAACCAGTAGTAAATATGACTGGGTTGCAGACAGCCAATGTGACTTAAGTAATTGTATCATAGTTAACCAGTAGTAAATATGACTGGGTTGCAGACAGCCAATGTGACTTAAGTAATTGTATCATACTTAACCAGTAGTAAATATGACTGGGTTGCAGACAGCCAATGTGACTTAAGTAAAAGTATCATACTTAGCCAGTAGTAAATATGACAGTGGATTACGGACTGCCAATGTGACTTAAGTAAATGTATCATACTTAGCCAGTAGTAAATATGACAGTGGATTGCTGACTGCCAATGTGACTTAAGTAAATGTATCATACTTAACAAATTTACTCATCAAAATACAACTTTGTTTTTCAGTAGAGGAATCTGTGATCTTCAACCCTGGCAAATTTGATGATTTTTTAAAATATATAATATGCTTATGGAGAATTAGTAATGGTATCATGTTTTTTTAAGCAGTAATATACCATGCATATAGATATTACCGAAGCATGGTACATTTCACACTACCCTATATCATTTGTAGAGACTTTGAATCTTGAGCTATGCAAAATGATCATCATCTTTTAAGGAAGTTAAAGAGTTCAACTTTTCACAAGAGATCATCCATAAACCCCAAATCACTTTGGCATAATGTACCATTAGATCAGGATCTGCGCTGTTGATTTTATGCAAGATTTTGTTTGATTAGCATGGAGTCTAATCATCCAGCAAGTAATATGCCAGCAGATCAGGGCCTATGCTATTATTTCTACACATGATTTCATGTGAATGGCATAGAGTCTCATTGACCAGGACAGAGATCAAAATTTAAAGTCTATGATGTTAATATGCAGATAAAATTGTTTCATGTGACCTATCTCGATAGGGTTTACTATTCTCTGTATTATATGTATCATTCTGACGCATCAGTACTCTATGTACATGTACACAAGTCAGCCACAACTGCAAACTGCATAAATACAGACCTTCCATTTTACTATGTACCAACACAAACAACATAGATCCTGATCAGTTATAACATAATGCACCACCAACAACACAAACAACATAGATCCTGATCAGTCAGAACATAATGCACCAACAGTATGTTGTTTTGAACATGGATGTGAGGATACATGAAATGTGGCTTAAGACTAACGGACTGACAGACACGAGATTGACAAAATATAAAAGATGGTTATGACTGACAGACACGAGATTGACAAAATATAAAAGATGGTTACGACTGACAGACACGAGATTGACAAAATATTAAAGATGGTTACAACTGACAGACACGAAATTGACAAAATATTAAAGATGATTGCGACTGGTCAATACAAAAGATTTGATTCTTCTTTATAATGCATGCACACCTTGCATACAAATTTTACTTTATATGCCATTTCAATATGGGGACCCCGAGTGGCTAAGTGGTCTAAACTCTCACATTACTGATCACTGCCATCTCACCTGGATGCCTGGGTTCGAGTCTCAGGTTCGACCAATGTGGGTATGTGAGAAAGCTTGCCAGTAGTTTCTTTTGGGTTGGTGGTTCTTTCTGGGGTATTCACCAATTCTTTATCCACCATTTATACTGGCTGCCGTTTATAGCCTGTATTGTAATGAACAATGGTGTTAAATGCTACAACAACAACAACAACAACAACAACATTGTAATAAGGTAAACCCACATTAATGTTGTTGCAAAAACAAATGAGTAATTACATGAGAACACAAATATAATTTATCATAAATCTTTTTTTTGCCTAATTCGGTTGCTTGTGTGATCATACCACACCATTTAACATGCTCTATCTACACCTGGTGATGTAAACACTGAAAGATTAATGCTTCATTGAAAACATTTTGCAAGTATAACATCTGTATTGTATGTGTACCAATTTATATCAATCGATCAAGCAGATATAGCATTTTACATTAACCCATTAAATAGATACAGCCTTTTACATCAACCCACCAGATTTATGTAGCCAGCAAAAAAGAAAGCATAACCCTGCATCCAACGTTCCCTCTAAGCTGCGCACGTGCGCACGCGCGCAGCTGCTCAGGCATCCCCGCGCAGCTGAATTGTCAATTTTTGCTCAATCCAACGTTAAATTTTGCTCGTCTCCGTAATGCTTGCGCAGTGCAGCGAGCACTGCGCGCACACCTACCATTCGCTTAGAGGGAACGTTGCCTGCATCACACTTGGTGATTCTTGATGCAGCTGGAGGCTGATCTAAAGAAGGTTGGTGGTGAAGCTGGTATAAATCATACACTTTCATTGTATAAATGAACAAATGCATCCATTTATTGCAAAACAAACCATCCCTGTTCAGTTTGAACCCATATAAGAAGAAAATACCATTTTCATATCTGACTAGGTTACCTGCATAGCATGTACTACTTGGACAAACCTGTGATGCCGATCGTTAAAAAATCTGTTTCAAAGCTCTGCCAGTTAATTTCATAGTTGTCAGTTGTTGTTGGGTTTTTCAGGGGGGGGGGGCGGGGTGTTGACTGTTGTAATATATTTCAATAATGTGTTATTATATTTAATTAGCTTGGATGCCAGAACTGATACCAAACATGATTTTATGATCTTTCTTTAAAAGATTTTAAGGTGAGAGAAGAATTTGAGTCCTATTGATACGATGTCTGCAGTGAGGCAGTTGATAGTGATGTCCAGCACTGGGGAATCATGCCTCAGACTTGTGGTATCATGGGCCATCCAGTCACATTATCCTCATACCAGGCCTAATGCTAACGTCTTAATGCTGAGCACCAAGCAAGGCAGCTATTTGTACCATTTTTATAAGTATTTGTTATGACTTGGCCATAATTTAAACCTGTGAGCTCCGACATCCGACGCAGATGCACTAACCACTTTGGCCACCAGAGTAGTGAGGACATGAAGTTCTGAAACTTGAGAATGTATTCCTCACAAACCGTGAACAGCCTTCACAATGTTAAGTTCATTTATAATCAGCATGTAATTGGATTTTAAAGCTGATTGACTTCATGAATCCTGTAAAATATAAACTAATCGTCTTTTATTTACAAATAATTTTAAAAATAATAAAGAATCTCAAAAAATAACAGAACCTTTTAAATATTGTTTGTAAATAAAAGAAGAAAAAAAAGCAATCATATAGGGTATGAATACAAAATTTAGTTCCTTTTTGGTGGCTTCTTGTTTAATGTATCACATGATCTATGTTGTAACCAATCTAAATGCTTGTTTCAAAGAATTGGTAAACATTTATACATTAACTGGCTCTCTTACTTGGAAGAATTGTGCTTTTTAGTGTGTAAGATATTTTTTTTTAATTTACAATTTTATTATTTTTATTCAAAAGTGTCCATTGGACCATACATTAGTTTAACAGTTTCAAGTTACATTTCTGTTTGCATAACATTTCCCTGAGTATGACTCTGGGTTGTAAAGTTGGGGTGGGGTTGGATGAGGTGGGGTGGGGTGGGGCAGAGATTTTACTCTTAGTCCCTTCATAAAATTCTGTTCCCATGTTATACGTTAAGTACATTGAGTTTGAAAATGAAAAGCTTCAGATGCATTTGTCATGTATGTCATGTTATGAAAACTTGGACCAGTGTATGAAATAATTACAGTCAGATTAATGTTAAATCTTCATTTGTTGTTATTTGTTTACCTGCAAATTCCAGTCAAAAACGTCAAGTATGGCTTGATGGGTGCTTTATATATATGTATGTATGATAAGAAATGGCAACTTATTGAGCAAGGTATGAAACCAAAAAATAGCTTTGACATTACGTTTGTTTAGATAAATTATAAATGTGGAATAAATGTATGTTCACCTTGTACCAGCAATTTTATAGGAATTAATTGTATATTAGTCATTTTCTTTATTGTGAGCTGGTGTCAAGTTGTTTCCCATTCAGATTCATTCTGTTTAAATTATAATAGGAATGAATTTGTGTATGTGTTCAGATTTGTTCATTGTTCAATTTTCTCAGGTTTTGTGTTTTGAGCCTGCATTTTAACCACAGCAACTTGATATTTGATGGTGTTTTAATCTTTTGTTCTCTTTGAAAAAAATCAATTTCTGCCAATTAATGGGGCACATGATGTTGCTGATATTCTTCCACAATGGCACGTGTTATGTCCCTCACAAAATTGTTTGCACGTGGCAACTCAAAATAGACTGTTTTGAAGTCAAAATTGGTATTGGACTTTTCTTTCAAAATCCAGCATGATTTTCACTGTTTTACTAACAAAACTTTTACAGAGTTATGGCCCTTGAGTTAACTTTATTTGCATTCAGGATCCAGAAATTTATATTAAAAAATGCTTAACACTAACATCAAACATGTATGCATATAACAGTTTGACATGTAAGTCTCATTTTCGCGTTAGAGATAGCAATGGTTATGCAATTAAGGTTCACTGTGTAATGTAAGATTATAAGTGGCATTAGTTGAAAGGACCAGAGCTGCTAATGGATATTTTATAAAGCACTCTTTACCACTGTTATCATTAACATAAACTATCCTATTCTTCAACATGTAGTGCATAATTGTAAATTGTTTTGACATTTAAGAGACAATTTTTTAACAAATGAGAGAAAAATAGAAACAGAATTTGCACTATAAATTTGTACTCTTTATTTTTTGAAGACCTCTTTTTACAGAATTTGTACAGAAGACATTATTAAAAAATGGGTTTCAGTCTATTGCTAATGTTAATTTATGAGTTGAAAATCAAATTTAACTTGAGCAAACAAAACATTTCTGATATCTGTATCACTCTCATAAAATTACATGAAATATTTTAAAATAATTGATGAAAAGTTGATTCTTATTTTGGTACTGATATCTGCATAATGTGAAATTATAATGGAAATAGGAAAGGAAGAATATATAAATTACTTTCTAAAAGATAAGTAAGTTGATTCTGGCACCTGCTGACCTTTTCACTTAGCAGACCGCATGGAATCTTATTATGTATCAAAAAGAATTGGTATTATGAAACAAGCTAATCAAAAACTTGTGTTAAAAAGGGCCATCTGTTTTCTAATAACCATCTCTGGACAAAATTAGCAATATATAAATTAAAGCTTCTCTACATAATTAACAGTACATACTTGGAACATTCCTCCGATGCCAGGTCTCTTGCCCATGTCCTTCAGTTGTAAAATGTGGCATTGCATCAAAGAATGGAAGAACTGGCAGATGTGATCTTGTATATAACAAAGTGTGCTTTGCTAAATAGTTTCATAATTTCTTTGATTCCACTTCTAAATATTAGAGATGATACAATGTTCTGTTGTCTTTCAGTGCTGTACATACATTGAATAATGATATCTGACTTGGATTGTGATTTAAATTTTGAATTCTGTCAAATTTCTGAGTTGAAAATACATGTGTTACATTCCATCTCTAACAAATTGTTTAAATTCATCATTCAGTGACATCATTATTTATTGAAATTATTGCAATCAGCCAAACATATATTGCTAATTAACTTCTACAATTTTCAGGCAAAAATGTTTAGTTTTAAACAAAATGCTTTGCTGATGAGAGGCTTGGTGGTTATTGGTAATTTATCATTGCATTTGTAATTAATGACTGTTGGATCACCATACTCTGCTAGTACAATGGAAACTTTCGCACAAATACTATATGTAGGAATTTTAACATTAACTGCTAGCCAGCACATTTCAAAGCCTGTGATTTTGATTTTGTTTGTTTGATTAGGATTTAAAAGAATTTGAGTCATATCGCTACGATGTCTGCAGTGAGGCAGTTTATAGTGATGTCTAGCACTGGGGCATCATGCCGCAGACATATAGCATGATATCCCACCCAGTCACATTATCATGACACCAGGCCGACCAGTTCTAATACTAATTTCTTAATGCTTTTAAGTCTTTGTTATGACTCAGCCGGGGATCAAATCCACGACCTCCCACTTCCACGGCGGACGCTCGAAGCACTACGCCACCAGAGCGGTAAAAGCCTGTGAAGCAACTCATAGTGATTTGTGGAGAAGACTTTCATTTTCCTTTCGTAATAAAAATATATTTGATGTGAAAGAGTTGGCAAAAGATGTGAAACTTTCAAAGTGAAAGGGATTAAGTATTTTTCAAATTAAAAACTATCATTTAGAAGACAATTTCTTTTAAACATAGGGTCAGGTTGTTGGTAATATTTTTGGGAGGATGTAGCATTAAAATTATAGTAAAATTAACAGACAGACTAGTCCTAACTTCTGAATAAAATAAAATTAACAAATGTATGCACCATGTCACCAGGAGCAGCAGCAGTATTTTTTTATCCAGAAATACCCACATATTTCAGAAATGTGTTTATCAGTGTTGTGATATGTATTCAAATAGAATAAACAAAAAAAATTAAACTTTAATATGGAAAAAATATCTGATACACTATATTGTCCATAAATATAGTTTTTATCATTACTGGTGATACAGTATGAACAAACTTTTTAAATATTCTTGAATGAATTTTCTTTATCTGCACTTTTAACAGAAATTGTCAAAGGTGTATTATGAACATAACTAATTTCACTGGTAATTGACATTAATCTTCATTTCTTTTATAGGAAGTATATACTCCTTAAATATCTGAATTTATTGTGCTATTCCACACGTGATTATTTTCTTTGTAGTCTGTGTTTTGAAAGGTGTGTATAATGTGTTTTACAAGATTGTGTAGTATGCGATGAATTGTGTTTGTAATATATGTTATGTAAGGAGTATGTAATAATGTTATGAATGGTGTGTGTGTGTACTATGTGTTATGAACAGTGTGTTGTATGTGTAATTTTATGAAAGGTGATTATTGTGCTATGAAGGGTGTGTTATAAGTATGTAATTTTATTAAACGTGTGTAATGTGTTATAAATGTTGTGTATTGTTATGAAAGGTGTGTGTAATATGTGTTATAATCGTTTTTGTTTTCATGTTTTATGAAAGGTATGTGCAGTTGATAAATGTTAGGAGGCTATTTATTATTTTAATTTAAATGCAAAATATCTAGATGCTGTGTGTGTGTGTGTGTGTGTGTGTGTGTGATAAAATCAATATTAATAATCAGTAGTTTAAAGCCTATTAAAACTAGAACAACAAGAAACTGTGTGTATGGAGAAAAGTTGTATGAACAATTATTAATTATCATTTTGAAAATCATATTGTTGCTACTCCATCTGAATGGACGGTCATATCGACATGATGCTATAAGTGGATGACATCATATGACGTATAGTAGGTCCTGAATGGACGGTCATATCGACATGATGCTATAATTAAATGACTTCATATGACGTATAGTAGGTCCTAACTGAAAAAAGTGCTGTTCTGACCTCCAATATAGTTTCCTTAGTGACCATCTTAACAATAGTAGTATTACTACACCGCCGATAAGGAAGGTCATATCCAGGCCGGGCCATAGAATATGCGGGTACAGGCATCAAGCGATGAGCGTTGGGCCCGATGAAGAAGATTGCTTGGCCTGAAAGCCCAAGGCCGTTGCCTAGTTCGCCTTGCTCTATGGCCGGGACTGGTCATGTCAACATTGGATTTTCAACTAACCACTAAATGACAATGGTGTCAATATATCTGTTGAACGTTTTGTTATCACAACTTCCCCTAAACGTCAGGTCGTATCGACTTTGAGTTGCCACGAGAAGATTTCTTATGGTGACTAGTTGATCTTAAATGTTGCCGATTTTACGTCCAATATGCCACAGTGGCGGCCATCTTAAAATTCCTGGCATCGCCATTCGAAATGGAATATATTATCGTGATGGGGATTTCACCATAAGACTTCGCAACGACATCTTTAGAATAAGCTTGCCAGGCGTGGGCATAGAGTTCCCACATCTTCCAAAGTAGTCATGGCTACGCCTTACATTTGTCCATTTATTTTCATATTCCCTATGTATATATACTAGTAACTATGATAGTGGAGACTTGAGTCAACGTTACTTTCCTTGGTAGTGTCTCAAAACAACAAGGTGTGTCTTAATTATTACTAAAATGTTTACTGTTATGTAACTAATGGTAGTAAGAAACAAAATTTCAAATATTAGTCAAATATAAATAACATTTTTATGGTATTTCACGTATTCAATCTGGAATAATTGATAAAGTTGTAAATATTTGGACACAGGCTACAGAGTTTATGATCAGTAAACAGCTCTCATTGCATACATCTGAATTTTTTTTATTTCACTTTCAGTTTTGGCTACATGTTTATGAAGGTTAAATCCAGTTTAAATCCTATATATGTTGTAGAAGTGTTGATTTGTATTTTCCTAACCATAAAGGTTGAATCAGACATACTCAAAGATAAATTAGATGATATGACATCATTTTAATTCTAAACAAACGTTTTTGGAAACGATGTATAATGATCATAAAATTTAAATTTGTTTTTTTCTTCCCATCGTTACGGTCCATTATGCTTTGAACTACAAAACGTAGCAGTCCTAACATGTCTAGGCCTTTCCGTCGAAGCCTCTCAAGACGTTTCCTTATTGGGTTGGTAGATATTACACACGTGACATCTATACTCTAGCAACTTCGATTACCAGCAATGTAGTTAAGCATTCCCTTGCTATAAGTCATTCATTATAACACAATTTTTATGAAACGGCCATGATAATGTATCCCATAGGATAATAAAACTATATATATATGTGTGTGTGTGTGTGTGTGTGTGTGTGTGAAAAGTTCGCCATCGCTCCTTTACCTGTATAGCTGTCTGTAACAAGTTTATGTTTTCACTAGTAGATTTCCTAGTGTCGTGTCCTAAATGATAATGGTGCATCTTGCGGTTCTAAAATGGCCGCCGTAGCGACCATATTGTAACTCTTGTTATCATTGCTCCTGAACGGATCGTCGTTGTTGTTGTGTTTTTTTTTTTTAGAGTTTAACGCCATTTTTCAGCACACGATAGGCTATACATGGCGGTCAGTATTATTGGTGGAGGAAGAACCTGGGAAACAACCCGGAAAGCACCACCGACCTACGAAAAGCTACTGGCAATCTTTCTCACATAACTATATTAGCCGAATCTTAGAGACTCGAACCCACGCAGAGGTGAGATGGCAGTGATCCGTAATGGAGAGCGCTTTAGACCACTCGGCCATTCGGGGCCCCTTCAAAATAAGTAAAGGAGAAACAAGATCAATAAATATGAAACATGTTTACTATGACTATACTAGTTATATATTTAACTAGTTATAGTATTGTGTATTTTGTACAACATATACTATCCTTTCTATATATCTAATTAAATTAGCACCTTTTTTTACATTATCTAATATTAGCGAATACACTTGCATCTCATATTAACCAAACATTCATCAACAATTTAAACCATGATAAACTCTCTACTTCTCAATTATCAAAATGAAATACATCTGAATTAACAAACGTGCGTAGACCCCATACAGATTGCACAACTTGAAAACAACGTACTTTGAATGTTCTCAGTATAATCTCATTTCTTTAATCTCATACAATATGGGTATCTGTTTGATTCTGTTAATACAAATATTTACCCAATAATACATCCAACATTGGTGTACGATTTATAGTTCAAGATAAGGAAAACAACCACTTCGAGCATTAGCGGAAGTCATAATTTCAGAAAGCATATTACCATGGTAACCATACATATAAAATATAAAATCTGAAATCACCACACAATATGTTCATATAATATGAATGCACAAAATAAATCCAAATCCGAACAAAATAAATGTTTGTAACCAATATCAGAAATTTATATCTTTAAGCCTCGCTTTGAATTTGATATTGCTGATCCTACCAAGGAAGCCATGCTAAGCGTCACGTGTTTTCTGCAGCTTATGGTCATGTTACTTGTAGGACTGTCACTTTTAGATACGTTTTGCTAATTTCTAAACAAATTCAAAAGGTCATACAACTGGATGTTGCTATATCAACCATATCGTTACCTATGGTATGGTGACCAGACGCAACAATGATGGCGGTAACTGGCCATTCCTGTTACCAGTTGCCAACTCACAAGAAAAAGATTTTGCCACAATCTCCGATTAGTAATATTGCAGAAATATGAATCAGCCTAGGTCGTATGCACAAACTTTGACGACGTATGCAAAAATGATGGCAGCTATACGATTCACTAGGGTAAACCTGGCACCGGACGATGGCGAGACGTTGAAAACTGTGGAAAGTTTAATTGCCGTGGAATGGTCGAATGGAATCTCCTCGTTGCAGTAGGAAAATCCACAACAGGACACACATTCCTGAAATAGAAGGAAAGAAAGCAAATATTTAATTACATTAAGATAACGTTTTACTGAACTGTCCGTCTGTCTTTATATGTAAAAATTCTACATTCTTGTAAGTCGAATCCAAACGCCAAAAAGGAGTCTGATCTGCTGTCGTATAATACGCAACATATTAGGGTCTACGTTGTTTATTTAAAATTATTTCTGAATCACTAATTGCTTATAAGTAAAGTATATGTCAACAATAAATACAAATTAACCCAGCTAAATCCAACATGAAAATGTTCTGACAAATTATTGGGGTTTAACTCATAACAATCCTCCGAATTCGGTGCAGGAAAGACTTCAATATACATATGTCTCTAATACCAAGAAAACAAATGTTAACAGAAGACCAATCCTGCTTACCCAAAACTCAGGTTTGCGTTTTCACCAGGGTAGCACATCTCCAATAAACCTTAGCGCATCTGCGCAAAATATATTGTTCGACTCGTCAGCCGACCTGATCTTCTTAGAACTAACTCCTCACTAATTGATCAATGCTACAACGACCAAACAGAGCCATAAGTAAACCTACTCCCAGAAGCAAAGGTTCTGAACACCATCACATAGTCGATTAACTATAATGTTGTGTGCAGTACCATTACTTCATGCTGCTAATTAATTAATATGTGCTATGCATTGACTTTCAGAACTTCCCAAATGGATACTATTCCATCTAAGCAGACAATTCAAGTTATGCATGATGGAAAGCACGTTAGACAATTACGATTATCAAGGTGGTAGCAAACAATTTTTAAAATACACAGTGCGTGGCAATTTCCAACTGACAGGTCACTAGCAGGTCAATGACAATGTAACACAGGAGCATTCATGTTTACAGCGAGGTTAGAGAATGCGTTCTTCAGAGAATAACACATCTCGTACAAACCTCAAAAAGACATGTCAATTACGACTTTAACGCCAAAACTGGAGAGACAACACAATGTCATCCACAGACTAGTGCTAGCCCTTATACTGTCGTTGTTGATCTCTTCACAACAAGTACTAACTCCACCAGGACAGAAAACAAAAACAGTTTACTACCCTCCAAACAATCAAACATAACATCACCATCTTAAGTCTGCTTCACCCACAGCACAAACCAAACGAATGTATAATTTACCAAACTCGGGTATCAAGCATCTTAAGTCTGCTTCACTCACAGCACAAACCAAACGAATGTATAATTTACCAAACTCGGGTACCAAGCAGCACCAACTTCTAAAACACTGTTCTAATTTAACACTTCACTCAATCAATCTATACAACGTATCCATTAGAACATCAAAAAAGAATGTCATAACAAACTTAAGTCTGTAGAATCATAATATACATGTATCATACTATATGAGTATCATACTATATTCGTATCATACTATACTAGAATCATACTCTATTGGTATCATACTATATTAGTATCATACTATATTAGTATAATACTATATAAGAACCAAACTATATTAGAATCATACTATATTAGCATAATACTATATTAGAATCAAACTATATTAGAATCATACAATATTAGAATCATACTATAATGGTATCATTATATTAGTATCATACTATATTAGAATCATCCTATATATTATAATCATACTATATTAGAATCATACTATATTAATATCATACTATATTAGCATCTTACTATATTAGAATCAAACTATATTAGAATCATACTATATTAGTATCATGCTATATTAGAATCATATTATATTAGAATAATACTATTTTAGTATCATACTATAATGGTGTCATGCTATATTAGAATAATACTAAATTAGGATCATACTATATTAGCATCATACCATATTAGAATCAAACTATATTAAAATCATACTATATTGCAATCAAACTATATTAGAATTATACTATATTAGTATCATACTATATTAGAATCATACTATATATTAGAATCATACTATATTAGTATCATACTATATTAAAATAAAACTATATTAGAATTATAATATATTAGAATAAAACTATATTAGAATCATACTATATTAAAATAATACTATATTAGTATCATACTATATTAGCATCATACTATATTAGAATCAAACTATATTATAATCATACTATATTAGAATCATACTATATTAGTATCATACTATATTAGAATCATACTATATTAGAATAATACTATTTTAGTATCATGCTATAATGGTGTCATGCTATATTAGAATAATACTAAATTAGAATCAAACTATATTAGTATAATACTATATTAGCATCATACCATATTAGAATCAAACTATATTAGAATCATACTATATTAGTATCATACTATATTAGAATCATACTATATTAGAATCATACTATATTAGAATAATATTATTTTAGTATCATTCTATAATGGTATCATGCTATATTAGAATAATACTAAATTAGAATCATACTATATTAGCATCATACCATATTAGAATCAAACTATATTAGAATCATACTATATTGCAATCAAACTATATTAGAATTATACTATATTAGTAACATACTATATTAGAATCATACTATATATTAGAATCATACTATATATTAGAATCATACTATATTAGTATCATACTATATTAGAATCATACTATATTAGAATAAAACTATATTAGAATCATACTATATTAGAATAATACTATATTAGTATCATACTATATTAGCATCATAATATATTAGAATCAAACTATATTATAATCATACTATATTAGAATCATACTATATTAGTATCATACTATATTAGAATCATACTATATTAGAATAATACTATTTTAGTATCATTCTATAATGGTATCATGCTATATTAGAATAATACTAAATTAGAATCATACTATATTACTATAATACTATATTAGCATCATACTATATTAGAATGAAACTATATATGTATCATACTATATTAGTATCATACTATATTAGAATCAAGCTATGTTAGAATCATGCTATATTCGTATCATACTATATTAGAATCATGCTTTATTAGTATCATACTATATTATAATCAAACTATATTAGTATCATATTATATTATAATAATACTTTATTAGAATCAAGCTATATAGAATCATATTATATTATAATCATACTATATATTAGAATCATACTATATTAGTATCATACTATATTGGTATCATACAATGTATACTGCGCGTGTTTTTATGTTATAGATCTAAATCCGTTGGACGCTTTGCCGTATACTCAGAAAAAATTAATAATCACGGGAAAACAATTATTAAACACCCATTACTAAAATGATCTAAGAAGTCCTTGAAGTCTTAGAAGAAGTCAAAGGTCAGTTGTAAAATATTCATAAGCGGTTAAAGTCATGGTCATTTTATATATTCATTGAGATGTAAGCGATCTATATTCTACACCATATATGTTTTGCAAAGAATGTTAATAGCTACATAAGTATCAATACCTTGTCGCTTTTAACGTATATTGCACAAAAGAGAAGGGGCAAAATTAATTGTATTGATTTCCATTATCCGTCCTGATTTTGGTCTTTGTGAGTTTTTTCACACTTCTTTTAAATTGCTTCTGTCATGCCTTACAGAACACTACGAATCCAAATTTAACTAATTAATGACTTACTTCAAGGCCACTCACAGACTATTTAATACAAAGTCGTTTTGTGTGTGTTTGTTTTCTAAGATAAAACAACTATCTTTCTCAGTCGCTTACTTGTCCGTATCCATTGCATTTAGCAACACTTGTGTTGTGTGTGAATATATATCGTTATGTTTCAAAGTTCATCTTTATAAAATGTAGTTAAAAGAAGAAATATGCATAAATCCACAAGGAGCTGAAGAAATCTTATGCAATCTAGTTTTTAAGATATTTTCCATTTGATTAAAAAGTATATATTAAAGGCTAATCAATGTCGCAATGTTTGTATGTTACTTACCATTTCATTTTTAATGTCCGTTTTATGACAACCAACAGATAGAGCATTACACTGTTCCTGCGGTGCACAGCTTTTATCCACCACTATGCTTTTCCCAGTTATAATGTTGATACGATGAACCGTCTTGCATACTGTGTGGTCTAGAATAAAAGACTATTTAAAATTGAAAAGAAGGTAACACTCATTCCTAATTTAAAGAAAAGCGTACATAAAGTAACAGAACGAAAAATACTGTTCTGAAACCGTTATGCGTTTACGTATGTATGTATGTATGTATGTATGTATGTATGTATGTATGTATGTATGTATGTATGTATGTATGTATGTATGTATGTATGTATGTATGTATGTATGTGTGTGTGTCTGTGTGTGTGTTTAACTTAATGCATTAGCCGACCTAACAAGAGAAAGAGACAGAGACAGAGACAGACAGACAGACAGACAGAAAAGACAGATACTCACTCTGGGGGCAGAATTTATCTGGAGCCCATTTGTTACACTCTTTATTGTTCATCATTGCGGGACAAGTATAGCATGTCAGATCTGAAAAAATGATAACGTTAATGTGCGTGATAATATCGACATCATTGATATAACAGTAAATGCATATAAAGGTTTACTTCAACTGCACACAATATACTTTAGAGAGTGCATTCCGAGAGTCTATTAATAAATATCAACTACACACAATATGCTTTAGAGAGTGCATTCCGAGAGTATATTAGTAAATATAATGACAGGACTGACACTCACAATTTTTAAGTATTACCTTGGGAAGGATGAGCAGTTGTGAGCGGGGTGGGTGTTCGAAATCGGACTGATTGTTGGTGGGGAATATATATTTTAGGCTATTTAAATTAAATTTTACTTTCTTCACAACTATTTGTAGCCATTTGCTATTGGAATTTTCACAATTGATGTAAACACATAAAAAAATGCACCGCTCAGGTGGACTAGGAGTTAAAGCGTTCGCCGCGGAAGTAGGAGGTCATGTGTTCGATCCCCGGCGTAGTCATACCAACGATTTACAAAAATGGTACTAACAGCTGCCTCGCTTAACGCTCAGCATTAAGAGGTTAGTGTTAGGACTGGTCGACCTGGTGTCAGGATAATGTGACTGGGTGGGACATCATGTTACATGTCTGCGGCATGATGCCCCCGTGCTAGACATCACTATAAACTGCCTCACTGCAGACATCGTAGCTATTTGACTGAACAATTGTTAAAGCTACGTTAAAAATCCTAACCAACCAAACAAACAAATAAATGCTCTTTTCCAGAAGATCTGGCGGCAGTCAACTCTTTGACCTTGACTTGTCTTTTCATAATAATAACTATACCAGGCCTGCTTCCAATACAATTCATTTTTTGCAAATGTTTATTAATTAAAATATTGTACAGCAATGAAAAAGAAATACAAGCATTATTATTGTAACCAGCCATGTATAGCGTCAAGTCTTAGTAACCGTATATTCACTTATCCGTAATTCACATTGTATGACATCACATTGGAGTATGACATCACATTGGAGTATGAAGCCTAAACTTTCTCTCAACATTAAACCCATTTATTCTTTGATCAGGGTTCTTTTGAATGATAACGGTTTCAATTTGTGCTGGAATAAAGAGACATGACTCCATTCAGAATTGCCTGTGTGATGTTCTTACAATATAATAACAAGCACAAAGAAACCCCAAACAAAAACAAAAGAGATAAATAAACTGCGAAACGTCACCACCTTACCTTTTGTCGATTCTCTTACGCTTATGACGTAAACTGCAGACACGACGTGACTAGCCATTACTGCCACTACCACCAAGCAGACAAAAGGTGAGGAATTAGCAAATACCATGGCGGGGTTTTATCACAGCGATCTGAAAAGAAGAGCTCCGAAATTAGGCTTTGTGATCACCGTCTATTACCACGTATAAGTCGGATACAACTGTCAAAAAAATATGTATTCGAATCATCAAGTTTTTTTTTTTAAAAAACTTCTACTGATATATCGCTACAAAATAAGTAGACAAAGATCTGCCGGCGCATTTGGCTACGCCAGATGCTGGTCTATGAAGCTCGCAGTTGAATTTTAGTTTCAAACGAGTACATACGGTGCCGTTATGACTTGTATGTAAAAATTAAAAAATGATTTCTTCAGATTCTAGTGAACTTGAGTGTGGAACGCGAAATTGAGATCAAATACTATTTTATTTTGTTGTTTCCCTGATACCAAGCGGCGACATTGGGTGCAGTGAATGGCTCCCTGATGCCAAGCGGCGACATTGGGTGCAGTGAATGGCTCTCTGATGCCAAGCGGCGACATTGGGTGCAGTGAATGGCTCAGATTTTGTTTTAATCTTATGCATGAACAGTTTGGTAATAAGGAAAAAAAACAAATTTACCACAGAACTCGAATGATCGTTCATAAAAAATAAAAATAAAAATTACGAATTTTTTAAATGACATAATAAGGACGTTTTTGATGGCTCCCCTATAAGATCCGCCTCGTCCTGGGTTGAGAATAAACACGGTCATTTTAATAACGCACTGAGGATTTTAAAGAAAATTCAAGTCATTAGATTTAAATTATTAACGTACCAGTGTAGCTAATTTTGAAGAGAAGACATTCTAACAGTATAGTTAGGTATTCATGTAGGGATAAGATATAATACCGTAATATGATGTCTAAATATTTGCCGATGACCCAAAGGATAAAAAAAGCGCTTTCGAGTCCACAAGCGAGATATACCATCGCAAAATCATCGGATGTAATATATCAGACATTGCAAAAACATCGTTGGTACTCACGATCTTCAATATAACGGAATAGAATGAAAGTCCATTATAAATGGAACACAAGATAAAAAACGCTAATAAATTTTTGTTCGCTGTTGCAGGCTTTTAAACTGCAAAAGATGTATATTTCCCTGTGCGGTAATTTCAAGTAACAATGAAATCGCTATGTACTTAAGAAACATTTCTCTCGCAAAAAAAGAAAATCACTGAAACAAAAAAATCATTGGCGAATTATACAAGGTGTCGAAAGACGGTGAGGAAAGCTAGGTCCACATGCAGTATACACAAGATTTGGTTGTTGCGTCGACTGGACGGAGAGTCCAATATTATGTCCTTTTTTTTTACTCCTTTGTGCTGCGTCGGACAGAAATATAAATAGCATAAAGATTAAAATTTGCGTGTGGCAAGGGACACATGGTCGCGAAAATGATAAGCTTCAGACTCTATGAGATATAGCCTTGATTTATGAGAACAGTGGTCCATGGAAAATATCGCCTTCATTTTCTCCTTAAGTGGTCGAGAACGGCTATATATCTACGTTTGACATCACTAAAGATACAATCTAAACTACAATTGAAGTTATTGTACTGTTTAAAGATCAGAATAAAAATTAAACACTCAAGCCACATGCAGTCGGCATGTGAGAGCAATGCTACGATTTCTTTAACTCGTGAGTACACAGAAAACAGTAAATTGGCAGTTAAAATGGTGTTGGTGATCCGAATATATGCTATATAAATTTATTAAGAAAATGACGTTGTGCAGAGAGAGAGAGAGAGAGAGAGAGAGAGAGAGAGAGAGAGAGAGAGAGAGAGAGAGAGAGAGAGAGAGAGAGAGAGAGAGTGTGTGTGTTTTGAACTTTTGCCCAGTTTTGTGGCTCTAATTCCAAATTTGAGATTAGGTAATAAGAAAGATGTAACAGTGAAATAAAACAAATCAGTATATTGATTTC
Organism: Unio pictorum; assembly: GCA_030141615.1. NCBI lineage: Eukaryota > Metazoa > Mollusca > Bivalvia > Unionida > Unionidae > Unio > Unio pictorum. The sequence goes on from JARLTB010000003.1 coordinate 2,298,763, forward strand.
ATTCCATTCATCTCGGTTTAGGGATTATTACGATCGGTTTTAAAGCACCATGCAGCTGTGTGTACAGATACGCCGTTAGCGATTTGACAATTATAAGACTATCTTGTAGAACGGGTTCAATTTTACTCAGGATTCCATCAGGAAAAAGAGCAGGTACGAGAAAAAAATAATTACCCATTTATCATATCATTTTTAGTTTCTTCTTTGGATGGGTTCATTTCAAATAATTAAAATGCAAAAGTGTGACGATCAAACATACAGCAAAGTGTCAGACATATATTACAGTTACATTAAATACGATTTTAAATATTAATACCATGTATGTGTATGTGTGTGTGTGTGTGTGTGTGTGTGTGTGTGTGTGTGTGAGAGAGAGAGAGAGAGAGAGAGAGAGAGAGAGAGAGAGAGAGAGAGAGAGAGAGAGAGAGAGAGAGAGAGAGAGTAATAGTATTGATGGCGTCAGGCACAAAGGATCTCTGTGATAAATCAAACAGCACACGTTCCCCTAACAAATGCGCTTTGTATACAAACTGTCCACCTTGGGTGATAAGAAGAATATCGAACACATCAGCAGGTGTCAAAATCAATTATCTGTCCCTCCCCCAATTTACCTGTAGTTTACCCGCAGATCACCACGATACATTTTCCCACCTATGCAATTATACCTGATTGGCAGCTCAGAAAGGAAAGAGTCATTCATTCGTTCTCCCCAGACAGGTCATGTATTATGATGTTGGAGGAAAAGATAAAAAGAACCAAAATTTGTGTCCTAAATTCACGCTTGCATTTAAAAGATTGTCAACCTGTCACCACTACTAAAGTACTCGCCTTCCAGCCAAAATATTGTTCATACAGCATTATTAGCCTGGTTAGAGAGTGTGATATTGTCTTTTTATTGATATTTCTTTTTATTCTGTTGAAACTAAGTGACATTGTTACTAATTACAATACCGAGGAGGGGAGAGATTAGCCGGAAGAATAAGTGCGCATGTATTAATAGTAATTATTGCGGTGGAAGCAGCAGTAGTGGTAGTATTAGTACTAGTAGCGGCAACAGTAGCAGTGGTACCAAGAGCAGCAGTAAAAGAAGCACAGTATTTGAAGCAGTGTATCATTAACAGCTGTCGTTTTAGTTTCAACAGAATAAAAAGAAAAACTCCCCACCCCCAACAGTTATAGCAGTTGCTGTAGCACAACAGTGATAATGATAGCATCATCATCATCACTGACAGTATCCGCTGTATCAGCAATATTAACACAACAGTGATAATGATAGCATCATCATCGTCACTGACAGTATCCGCTGTATCAGCAATATTAACACAACAGTGATAATGATAGGATCATTATCATCACTGACAGTATCCGCTGTATCAGCAATATTAACGCAACAGTGATAATGATAGCATCATCATCATCACTGACAGTATCCGCTGTATTAGCAATATTAACACAACAGTGATAATGATAGCACCATCATCATCACTGACAGTATCCGCTGTATCAGCAATATTAACACAACAGTGATAATGATAGCATCATCATCATCACTGACAGTATCCGCTGTATCAGCAATATTAACACAACAGTGATAATGATAGCATCATCATCATCACTGACAGTATCCGCTGTATCAGCAATATTAACACAACAGTGATAATGATAGCATCATTATCATCACTGACAGTATCCGCTGTATCAGCAATATTAACACAACAGTGATAATGATAGCATCATCATCATCACTGACAGTATCCGCTGTATCAGCAATATTAACACAACATTGATAATGATAGCACCATCATCATCACTGACAGTATCCGCTGTATCAGCAATATTAACACAACAGTGATAATGATAGCATCATCATCATCACTGGCAGTATCCGCTGTATCAGCAATATTAACACAACAGTGATAATGATAGCATCCATCATCATCACTGACAGTATCCGCTGTATCAGCAATATTAACACAACAGTGATAATGATAGCATCATCATCATCACTGACAGTATCCGCTGTATCAGCAATATTAACACAACAGTGATAATGATAGCATCATCATCATCACTGGCAGTATCCGCTGTATCAGCAATATTAACACAACAGTGATAATGATAGCATCATCATCATCACTGGCAGTATCCGCTGTATCAGCAATATTAACACAACAGTGATAATGATAGCATCATCATCATCACTGGCAGTATCCGCTGTATCAGCAATATTAACACAACAGTGATAATGATAGCATCATCATCATCACTGACAGTATCCGCTGTATAAGCAATATTAACACAACAGTGATAATGATAGCATCATCATCATCACTGACAGTATCCGCTGTATAAGCAATATTAACACCAGCGGTTGCAAAGTAATAGGAGGTAGCAGCAGCAGTAGTTATAATAATATTCGCGTAGCAGCGGCAATAGTCGTGGTTGCAGTTTTTATAATAACAATATTCGCATAGCAGTAGCAACAGTTGTGGTTGCAGTTTTTAAAATAACAATATTCGCATAGCAGTAGCAACAGTCGTGGTTGCAGTTTTTTAAATAACAATATTCGCATAACAGTAGCAACAGTCGTGGTTGCAGTTTTTTAAATAACAATATTCGCATAGCAGTGGCAAGAGTCGTGGTTGCAGTTTTTATAATAACAATATTTTCATAGCAGTAGCAACAGTCGTGGTTGCAGTTTTATCATAATAATAATCGCATAGCAGTGGCAATAGTCGTGGTTGCAGTTTTTATAATAACAATATTTTCATAGCAGTAGCAACAGTCGTGGTTGCAGTTTTTAAAATAACAATATTCGCATAGCAGTAGCAACAATCGTGGTTGCAGTTTTTATAATAACAATATTTGCATAACAGTGGCAATAGTCGTCGCTGCAGTTTTGTAATAACAATAATCGCATAGCAGTGGCAATAGTCGTGGTTGCAGTTATTATAAAATCAATATTCGCAAAACAGTAGTAACAACAGCAACAATATAAGTGACAACCCAAACAACAGCGATAGCAGCAGTTGTTTTAAAAGCAATAGCATTATTTGTGTTATTATTAATATTGCAATCAGCATAATCAACATAATAGTAGAAATAGTAGTAGCAGTAGTAGTAACTGTTGTCATTTTTAGCAATTACGCGTTTGCATCGAAATAGTATTCTAAATCTTTCTGATTTATAATAATAAATTCCAATATCACTCAAATCAGCCTCGCACATTAACACAAATTGGAAAGATAATAGTCCACTATGGTGTCTTTAATAACAAATCATCAGGTTATTGAATTTGTTATTCTTGTTACGTGTGAAGAAATCATTAAATTATGAATAGATGTATGCATATATCAATCATTCGGTTAATGGGATATTATTGCTCTGCATAATGTTTAATAACCACCCTGAATTCACAAAACAAAATGAATAAATTTATAGGGATTTAAGAAATACAGAATTCATAACTTCCAATTACAGATGTAAAATAAAACTCTCCACCACCTTGACATAACTTAAAATTCATACTGTTTTATAATGATGTAACTTGAAATTCATACTGTTTCATAATGATGTAACTTAAAATTTATACTGTTTCATAATGATGTAACTTGAAATTCATACTGTTTCATAATGATGTAACTTGAAATTCATACTGTTTCATAATGATGTAACTTGAAATTCATACTGTTTCATAATGATGTAACTTAAAATTCATACTGTTTCATAATGATGTAACTTGAAATTCATACTGTTTCATAATGATGTAACTTAAAATTCATACTGTTTCATAATGATGTAACTTGAAATTCATACTGTTTCATAATGATGTAACTTGAAATTCATACTGTTTCATAATGATGTAACTTGAAATTCATACTGTTTCATAATGATGTAACTTGAAATTCATACTGTTTCATAATGATGTAACTTGAAATTCATACTGTTTCATAATGATTGTTATGGCATACCGATGTTATACAACGCCTGTCATAACCATGCACCTCTGTTGTTAATAAATAATTTTGAAAAAGATGACAATGTTCGTGAAATTATAGACAGGAGGAATTAATTATGTATATATTGTATTTAAACACTAGAATTGCCTCATATTAAAATGATATTGTTAACATTAGTCATCTACTGTGTGGATATGGGTGCAAATAATGCATTGTAAAATGATGTCTTGTGTATTTGTATGTACCAGTAATGGTTTTCTAATTGACAACAAGGGTAAAGTTATTTCTTTGCTCAGTTTAAATTATAATTCACGTAAGAATTTGTAAATATGATACCATGCATAATCAGGAATATTTGGTGTCAATGAAACGATGTGTTTCTTCATGAGAATGAAGTAACACCCAATGGGATATGTATTCATCAATCATTACTCTTATGTACATATCGACCTACATACGCACAGACAGACACACACATAAACCCACATATACATACACACCTACCTACCTACCTACCTAGCTGCCTGATTGCCTACCTACCTACCTACTACATACCTACCTACCTAACTACACACACACACACACACACACACACACACACACACACACACACACACACACACACACACACACATACATACATACATACATACATACATACATACATACATACATACATACATACATACATACATACATACATACATACATACATACATACATACATACATACATCACTGTAACAACAATATTATCTATTATCGTGTATCTTATAACGTACCTACTTGAGTTATATCTCCAGTAATAGTACCTGTACATACCAGTCAAAACCAAGCAGATCTGGTACTTAACAAGAAACATTAAAGCTTGTTAGTGGTGTAATTTGCGTGTCACCTCAGTCAAACCTTTTCTCTGAAAAGTGTCAGGGTTGCGTGTTAAGGTTTTTGAGTAGATTTTTCCTTCTACGAGATATCCTTTAAACGTAGGATTCTTTGCTAATAAGATAAGAACGAAACAAAAACGACTAGTGGTACAAGTGTATTTCGCTTTTTATGTCAACTTCAATAATTATTACTCTGGAATTGATCTTTTTAATTTCTGTAATTACTTCTCATAATTCATCGTGTCAACGTCTATAAGTATTACTGTGACCTTTTCATCCTAACTTCTGACAATATATATATTGGATAATAGATGATAAACGATGTTGCAAATATGAATCATAATTGATGCTAAATGTATTTTTATGAATTATATTGCTGGAAATATGATCTGAATATCTACGATATTAATGTTAATCTCTTTGCATATGCATAAAAACGTATCCAGGAAAGATCCTTTTTAATTAAATCATTCACAATTATAATAACGTCTTGTACCATGGTTTCTAATACATATCATTATATGTATTCTAACATGTGGATGAATCCATATTTCCTTTATTGCACCATGTCTAACTGTAACCATTTTGAATGCCCCAGTCATAAATGATTGAAAGTAGTCTAACGAAGATCGATTATGATCCTTTTTTTAAATTGAGTTAAAACCTCTAATATGTGTATAAAAATACATCAATATTTGATGAATAAAATTGTAACGAACGTTTCAATTTAGATTCACAAGACATTCATCTTCTAATTCATGTAGTGTTAAATGCAGTATAAAATGTCAAACATTACTGATCATTTCATTTCCCTTCACAAATAATCCTTTATGGCACTATTTCATCCTTTGACCCATATCACACAAATAATCCTTTATTTGACCTTTGACCCATATTATACAAATACAAGAGTTTACTGTCTTTATTAGGAATCAGTTTCGTTTGATAAGGTAATGACAATCAAAAATGATTAATTTCAGAGACAGCTTATTTATAATCCATTATCTTTTTAACAGGGTATTGCAATACTCGGACTTAATCAAGAATTACCGAGCACTTTATCGAGAACTGCCTAGCTTCATCATTTAAAGATTTAAAGTTACTACTCATCTTCTATTTTGTTAGGGTATTACGTACGTTCTTAGCAAATACAAGTTGGTATTAAGCCAATTTGTGTGTGTGTGTGTGTGAGAGAGAGAGAGAGAGAGAGAGAGAGAGAGAGAGAGAGAGAGAGAGAGAGAGAGAGAGAGAGAGAGAGAGTAAATACACATAATGCATACACAAATAAGCGCTGGTGGTGTCGCTAACTAAAATATATTTAAAAAAGTAAATATATTACTCACATATTGACTAAATGAATAAATTCCGGCAGAGATCATTGTAGAGAAAAACAGATTATATGGGTGAACACAGATTTAGGTCTGAAATTCTGTGTTGTGAGACGTTCAATCAATACTCGTGAGAGTCAGACATTTGCTTTGTAATTGTTTATGCCATTAACAACATTAAAGACTTGTAACCTCCTATCTTGTCTTGAAACACTATAGCGTTTACATTGCCATAAAATATGAGTAAACAAACGATAGGAATTTAATATAGTCGAATACTAAAATAAAACGCTCACCTGTGCGCAGGTCAATTGTAATTGAAAACTCGCAAGTGCGTTACTAGTTAGAGAACACAACCCTTGTCTACAGGCGAGGTGGTCCTAACTTAGTCCATTTCCTTCCAAAATGTACGCGTGAAATTAACCTAACCTAGATCAAATGCGGAATCAATGCCGACTTATTTTTGTTATGTTAGCCCCCAGACAGACCCCTTACAATAATAGTCCTGTAAAGGTAATATCTCTTATTTCGTCCTCTTCTGATGTAAACTTTATTAGCTGGAATACAAAAGACTGGTAGTAAATTGTCGCTTATATGGCTTGCTACCTGTTGTAGCTATACACGAAGATAATGATTTTTAACGCACTTCAAGAGTATAGTTCTAGTTCACGTGTGCTTTTCATTATTACATTGTAATTTGTGGCTTTTTATACATATATTGCTAACATATTAAGCAGCAAGAAATGAAGCACTGGTTAGAGAGGCTTGCCATCAGGTCTCAAGTGAACTACTGATATCAATGAGCAGAACTGTACGGATTATACAGATTGCAACATCGGTACCACTGAAAGAATCAGCGATCACATTTTACCTTACATACTTCCTTTACCTGTTTTCTCTCTCAGAAATATTTAATACTTGTATTGAATTCATACCAATAAATGTTACTTTATGAGATTTAGTAAAGGGTGCACTTGTATTGAATTCATACCAATAAATGTTACTTTATGAGATTTAGTAAAGGGTGCACTTGTATTGAATTCATACCAATAAATGTTACTTTATGAGATTTAGTAATGGGTGTACTTTTATTAAATTCATACCAATAAATGTTACTTTATGAGATTTAGTAATGGGTGTACTTGTATTAAATTCATACCAATAAATGTTACTTTATGAGATTTAGTAATGGGTGTACTTGTAGTAAATTCATACCAATAAATGTTACTTTATGAGATTTAGTAATGGGTGTACTTGTATTAAATTCATACCAATAAATGTTACTTTATGAGATTCAGTAATGGGTGTACTTGTATTAAATTCATACCAATAAATGTTACTTTATGAGATTTAGTGATGGGTGTACTTCTATTAAATTCATACCAATAAATGTTACTTTATGAGATTTAGTAATGGGTGTACTTGTATTAAATTCATACCAATAAATTCACTAAAAGACTGCTACTGAAATACTAACCAATTGTCAAATAGTAATACTACGTTTATGACCATTCATTTGCTGGTAATAATAAACAAATACATATTTTACAAACCGAATATCTGAAAAAATATATGTACTTACCAATCAAAAATATATGTACTTACCAATCAAACGTAATCCACGCTTTTCCACTTGTGAACGGCGATATGGAAGTGAACTGTTCTAAGTTGATTAGTCTCTTTACGTACTAATAAACTGTGTTAATTTATATAGAACATATGTGCCGGCTTCTACAAAGGGGAGGGTTATTTTTCAACGTGCTAATCGCAGGTGATAAAATAAAACATCAAACTGCCTAAGTCATATTGTTGTTCGATAACAGGACAATCTCCTTTCATTCAGTCGTACTAATTCCTTTCATAACGTTAGCCCATAACACCTAAATAAGTCCGTTAGGCTTTGGTGATCCGATAATTAAGGAAATTTCGTATCTTTCCAACTAGTGTATATTATGATGAATACCGTACTTTGATTGGATTGAGCTCTTTACCTGTAGTACAATCTAGTAAATAAACTGATTCATTCCTTGGCTTTACGTTTGAATAAAAAGCCGCCGACCTACCACTAATTACCTATGATTTATAGCGTTTTACAGGCCTTTGTATGTGGTTGACTTGTATAAAGAAAACAGTATAGCTCCTGCCGGCTAAAATTCCTTGATACTCGTGGAAAGAAATATGTTGAAAAATAACATCATTGTATTGCAGCTGTCAAGAATGAAAAATGCATCAGTGCTATAATTACACCGTTCAGGTGTAAAATACCAGTAATATGTGTGAACGGAGAGAGAGAGAGAGAGAGAGAGAGAGAGAGAGAGAGAGAGAGAGAGAGAGAGAGAGAGAGAGAGTGTGTGTGTGTGTGTATGTGTGTGTGTTTTGAACGGAGGATGGGTGTCTTTCCGTCTAGAGATTTAATTCACCATTAGTATGTTTTCCCATTGGTTGCAAATAGTGTATGGTTGTTGTTTAATGTAGGAGAAAACAATTCTACTGCATGTAATACAAACTTATTTTGTTTCGTATAATACAACATATTTCTTAATTCCTACCATCAAAGCAAATTAATTA